>JBBGZY010001215.1:652500-765000 GCA_037952925.1 Lithobates clamitans
GTATGCGACAATGGCACCAACGCTTCGTGGAATAATGGACAGGGCACTTGAGGCAGAACAGCAGGAGGAATAGGAGGACTTCCTTACCTCTCAAGGCCCCCTTTATCCAGATAGCATTCCTGCGGGCCAGACAAACACACAGGAAGAAGAGGAGGAGGATTGTGTCAGAATGGATGTAGAGGATAGCACTCAGCAACAGTCTTCAAGCGATGGTTTTCAGTCCCCAGAAGCCCAAGGAGTTGTACGTGGTTGGGAGGAGGTAGTTTCTGACAACGTCATCCTCAGTGACCCAGAGGACTCACAATCGAATGCGTCTGCAAACTTACACTGCATGGCCTCCCTTATTCTGCAAAGCCTGCGAAAGGACCCTAGGATTTGTGGTATCAAGGAGAGGGATCATACTGGCTGGCAACGCTTCTTGATCCACATTACAAGGGTAAGGTTGCAGAACTCATCCTGCCTTCGCAGAGGGAGCAGAGGATGAAACATCTTCAGGAGGCCATGAAGAAAGGTTTGTGAAATGCGTTTCCAGACCCTGGGAGGTTACAATTTCCTGATGCTGGACAATGTGTTGCTGAGGCTTCGGTCAGTCAGAGGAAGAGCGATGGAGAAGGTGGCCGGCTGACCGATGCCTTTAGACAATTTTTCAGTCTTCAGCACCAAGGTCTGATCGGTTCAAGCAACCATCGCCAGTGTCTGCATTACATGGTGCAGGAATATCTTGGGGCAAGAGCAGACTTGGAAACCTTTCCAACAGAACATCTACTGGGTTACTGGGTCTTGAGGATGGACCACTGGCCAGAACTTGCTCAATATGCAATTGAGCTACTTGCCTGTCCTGCATCCAGCATTTTCTGAACGCACATTGAGTGCTGTTGGAGGGTTTGTAATGGATCATAGAGTGTACCTGTCCACAGACTCCATTGATAGGCTCACATTCATAAAAATGAATCAGTCTTGGATCAGCAGTAGCTATCAAGCACCTGATGCTGATGTAACTGATTGATTTTTTTATCGATGTTGGATCCCTTGAAAACTGCGGTGTGACTATCCTATTCCTCCTCAATCTTGATGATGCTAGCTTCCAACAATATTTTTGGTTTAGGGCACCACCACCACTGTATAAGGCCCAATTTTTCTGCCCCTGTTTAACAGGGGCATGTAGTTACAAATTTTGATCAAATATTTCATAGCAGGGCCCATTCCTGCGCCCAACAAGCGTAACTGTGAGGGGTTACAGTGTTCTGGCACCACCAACACCTAAGGCCCAATTTTCTGCAGCGTATATAGGGCAGACCTGTATAGTATATATGTTCAGAGTATATAGTGCCTGTTGGCCCTCCCATGCCATTTTTTTAAAAATTTGGGTGCGGGGTTCCCCTTAATATCCATACCAGACCCAAAGATCCTTGTAATGGGCTGGGCGGACCCATGCCGTTTTTCTCAATGATTTTCATGTATATTGCCGGGACCTGACAATACATTACAGCCGTAAGCAGTGTTCAATTACTTTTTTCCTTTAGAAATGCAATTTTGCTGTGGTATTGTTCTAAACATGGGAAAACTGCGCCACTTTACAGGCATACTATAGACACCCCCCAGGCACGATATTTAAAGGAATATTTCACTTTTATTGTTTCACTTTAAGCATTGTTAAAATCACTGCTCCCAAAAAACGGACGTTTTGCATTGATACATGTCCCCTGGGGCAGGAACCGGGTCCCCAAACACTTTTTATGACAATAACTTGCATATTAGCCTTTAAAATGAGCACTTTTGATTTTTCACGTTCGAGTCCCAGAGACTTTAACGGTGTTCACGTGTTCAAACAAACTTTTTTGCATGTTCGAATGTTCTGGTGCAAACCGAACTGGGGGGGTGTTTGGCTCATCCCTACTGACGACAGATGCCTGCCTGCGCCTTCCTACAAGTTGGGGACAGGGAAACCTCCAACTTCGTGTTCGCACCTCGGTTTATTGGGCTTTCCGTATTCTTCACAGGATTAACCCAGTGGCTTACGCATTAGACCTTCCTTCTAATATGCGTATATAAAATGTATTTCATGTCTCCTTATTAAAACCTTTGGTCTGCAACCGCTTTACCACCTCGGTGCCACGTCCTCCCCCTGTTCAGTTTGAGAACCATGAGGAGTATGAAGTACAGTCCATTGTTGACTCCTGTAGGTTCCGTGGGTGCATACAGTACCTGGAGCATTGAAAGGGTACGGTCCAGGGGAACGCTTTTGGGTCCCATCCTCTGACGTACATGCCCCTGTCCTCCTCCGTGATTTCCATAGAAGTTTTCCCCTCAAGCCTGGTGGTCCCCCGAGGGGGAGGGGTCATTGAGGAAGGGGTACTGTCAGGGCTGGGCCCAGCCCTTTCTTCTGAGCAGGCCACTCAGCTGTCAGCTAATTGCCAGCTCCTATCTCTCCACAGTGACTCACCTGTTGATGATCCTGCTCGTCGGTCCTGCCTACTTAAGCCGTCCAGTCCAGATGATCTCTGCCTTTGCCTTGGTCACATCTCTAGAGACGCTCCTGTGTTCCTGTTAAAGACTTGCTTGGCTGACATTCCTTCTGTCTCCCTGATGTTTTGGCTTGTCTGACTATGACCGTTCAGGTTCCTGAACTCTGGCTATGTTTCGACTATAAAAAATAAATAAAGTGCGCTAATTATATGAAAATACACACATAGATGTGAATACATGTGGGTAGTAGTAAAAACCACAATCTACTGAGAGCAAGTAAATGACTCCATGAGTGGTAAAAATATATAAGTGCAAAACATAAAAACTCAAATAAAAAGAAGAAACAAAAAATGTGTGCATGTGAAATACAATGATATTAATAGTGTGAAAATCTGAAAATCAAACAAACTCAGTCCATGGGTTCAAATATAAAAAGTTCATCAGTGAAAAAAAGCTTCCATCCACTATACAGCTCAGCAGCAACTAATCCCCCTATGAGTGGGTTGACAAAGGAAAGAGATGTGCAGGATGGTGCAAATCCACTGACGGTGACTCCAATAAGTGAGAAAGTGATAAAGGTGGACCCTCCGTGTTGGACCCCCTCCTTGGCAGGGTCTATCAGGCATGCAGATTTTTGCCCTCTGCAGGGACTATGTAATGAGAAGATCTCCCCAGCAGCTGTTAGGAATATTGTCTCTGATCCGGGCTGGTCCAAGTGAAACGCCTGGAGAGGGGGGAAGGAAAGCTCTCTTGCTCCCAGTGTGGCAAAGGAAAAAACAAAAGAGCGGAGCTCCAATAGTGTAAAAAGTTTCGGAATTTATTAAATAAAAGTACAGACCGCAACGGAGAGTGCACGCTCCGTGAGGTGAAAATACAATTAAAAACAAGCCGGCATATAAAAATTGTAATAACCCGTGCATAACATGGGGCAATCGTGACGGCTTACAACGTAGCCACGCCCTACATGTTTCGTCATTAGTAGACGTCTTCAAAGGGGCACGGGCTACGTGTTAAGCCATCCCTTATATAGTATAACAGTGCACACCAAGCCTCGTTTTCACCTCCACTCTCAGGGGGGGGAAACCCAAGCCTCTACCTGGTGCTCCTCAGTGAATGGATGTTGCCAAGGTGACACATAGGACTGAAACTAAACAAAACTTCAGCCCCTCCCAGCAGAGCCAATCTCTCGCGCCATCTGGAGGAAGAAGCCCAGTATTACTAGACAATTAATATGTCTTACAGATGCTAATTTGGAACGTAAAACTGACAGAGCAGAAAGGAGAAAATCACTGATGACTATGTTTCGACTATGTTTACTTCTTTTTTATTATTTTTAAACAAGTGTCATTTAACTGTACTTCTGTGTCAATTTGATTCATGGTTTCTGACAGGTGTTAAGAGAAGAAAGATATTCGGGGGATAGTTTAGGGAGATTCAAGGTATCTAAGAAGTTTGTAATGTTAGCGTCATTAGGTTGTGTGGTTGAAGTGTCATCTTTTAAGTTATATAACGCCTGGTAGTATGTTCGAAACGCGTTTGCTATGTCTTTCAGATGGTACATTTTGTCTCCACTACTTGGATGAAAAAGAAATGGAATTTTTTGTTTGGTTCTTTGTTTGGTTTGGTTTTCTAAAAGTTTGCCAGCTTTGTTCCCAGCTGCATAGAAATTGGTGCGTATTTTTAGTAGTAATTTATCATGTTTGGCATTTAGGAAAGATCTAAGGTTGTTTCTGGCTTAAAATATTTTATCACTGGTTGTTGACGTGGGATTGGTTTTGTTTACTAGCTCGTTTGTTTATGTTGTCTAATAGTTCTGTCAGCTGCTGTGTCCTTTGATGTTTAGTTTGGAAACCTAATTTAATGAGTGTACCGCGAATGCAAGCCTTATGGGCTGACCATAAAGTAGATGGGTTAGTAACTGAAGACTTGTTGAATTCAAAGAATTCTTTCAGATAGTCTTGTATGAGAGTGGTATTAGTGGGAATTGCCATCAGGTGTGAGTCATTCCTCAAGTTGGTGGCTATGGAGTTCGTAGTTTTGTCCCCCAGTCATTGAGATGGGTGCGTGATCTAACCATGTTATGGTTTGAATGTCTGTCTCAATTGCATCTTGGAGAAGTTGTTTGTCACCCACAAATAAGTCAATTCTTGAGTAGGTGCAGAGGGGTTATTAGCATTGAGAAAATTGATCAGGGTTGCTTGACAAGGTTTTCTGCGAGATTGGCCTCTAACATCGACAAAGGCATCCAACGTTATATTAAAGTCTCCACACATAAATGTCCCACCTTGCTTAAGGTTGTTTACTTTTTTTCACAATTTGTGAAGGAATCGTAAATGTTTACAACAATGTAAATGGCATTGTTAATTTCACAAACTAGGGTGATATATGTTCCATGGGAATCAGTTGTAGTGAACATCCTCTTAAATGTCACTGTATTTTTTATCACTATGAGCACTCCTTTTGTTTTATTTTGAGTGTTAGCAAAAAATATATGTGGGAAGTTTTTATGAGACATGTTTGGAGCTTTATCCTGACAAAAGTGGGTTTCTTGGAGACATAGAATGTCACATTAAGGGATGTTACTTTGAGAGGCATAATGGGTTCACTGGTGTAGTAATGTTAGAGGTACAGAGTTGGGTTCAATTGGACTTAGCTTGTTACAGCAAGGATAAGTTGACTGGCTTTTAGCGTAGTGATGTGTTATTATTGGCGTGATGCGGTAGTCAACTTACTTTTTGAAGAGATGAGTCTGGCGTCATAGAAGCACTTCAGGTGGTCAACTCATCAGAAGGTTCAAAATCATCCCAGTCACCAGTATTGTGATTGCGTTGATTGCAACTATATTGTCCCTGATCCAGTGGTTCCAAGAAGTGCCATTGTCACAACAGCGAGAGACCTTCATCCAGGGTGCAGACTGAGTAGGACTTGCTGTCCTTTGTGATGACTAATTTTACAACAGCATAGTGTATTTGAATAAATCAGCATAGAAAGCCAGATTGGTATATTGCTGAGGATATTTGGCTTGATTACAAAAATGTATCTGGACAATAGTGTCTCTTGGGATAGTGTCTGGTAGATACAGTGGCTTTGTAAGTCGCTGTACGTGATCAATGATCAGTTCTCCCAGGGGGGGGGGTATCAGGGAGGAAAGCTGACATTAATTGCATGAAGTACATGCAATTAATTAAAAAAAAAAAGATTTTGTTTTTTCAACCAGATTAACCATGTAAGACAAGGTAGATCCAGATGTTTGCACTCCAACACTCCCCTTCTTTTGGTATAAACATTAAAACCAAATGACAGATGTAACATGTACAGTGTGGGACAAGCACGCACATATTTCATGCTAAAGTCAGCCCTTAAAGCTGGATTCCGGCCAGTGAAATTTTTTTTTTAAAGTCAGCAGCTACAAACACTGTAGCTGCTGACTTTAAATAAGTACACTTACCTGTCCTGTGTGCCCACGATGTCGGCCGCCCGAGGCCGACCTGTCCCTTGGCTCTCGGGTCCCGGCACTGCCATCCTAACTAAGGGAAACAGGCAGTGGAGCCTTGCGGCTTCACTGCCAGTTTCCTACTGCGCACGCGCGAGCAGCGCTTTGTGAATGGCCCCGTGGTTTTCTGGGAACACACACAATTCCCAGATGGCAAGGGGGCCGCTCACCGAGGACATGCCGCAGAATAGGAAGAGGCAGATTAGGAAGACTGCCTAGTAACAAGGGTTCAGGTAAGTTAAAAAAAAATTTTTTTCAAATGTTTTTATTTTTTTATTTTTTTAGGATTTAAATGTTTTTTTTTTAGGGTGGCCCTCCACTTTAACTGACACTGTGCATGTGAAATAGTAATAGGACAGAGGTACTCTGTTTGATACCAGAATTCAGCAATACACTCAAAAAGCTATGGACAACTGCAGTTAAACTATTAGAACAAAGAAATACTTGCATAATCTCCTCTGATCTGGTATTGGTAACAGGGACAGGGCCCTCTCTCTTTCTCTCCACTTCTTCCTTCCAGGATCTTTTGCCAACAACCCCCAAGTCAGTAAGTGACATACATAATTTTGTATTATAGTGTGATACTAGAAGCTGACAGTAGAGAGCAGTGGAAGCATTGATAAATCATTTGCAATATACTGTGCCTTACAAACTAAGGGGGTTGATTTACCAAAGGTAAATAAAATGTGCACTATGCAAATCCAGTTGCACTAATTTTCCCCAGATCTCAGTAAATGTGGTAAAGATTCACTTTGTAAAGAATACCAAATCAGGTGCAAGGAAAGCAAAAAGACAGCATTTTTGCTTCCCCATGATTGGATGATGAAAATCATCAGAGCTTCACCACATTCACTAAGCTCTAGGGAAAATGTTGCTTAGTTACATAGTTACATAGTTGGTCTGGTTGAAAAAGGACACCATCTAGTTCAACCAATAAAAGGAAGCCAAAAAAAACCAACAAAGCATGATCCGGTTTGCTTCAACATGGGAAAAAAATTCCTTCCTGATCCCCCAAGAGACAATCAGATATTCCCTGGATCAATGTTACCTATAAATATTAGTATCCAGTTATATTATGTGTATCTATGAAATAATCCAGGCCCTTTTTTAAAGCAGTTTACTGACCTGGACAGAACCAGCTCTTGAGGGAGTCTATTCCACTTTTTCACAGCTCTTACTGTAAAGAAGCCTTTCCGTATTTGGAGATGAAATCTATTTTCCTTCAGATGTAAAGAGTGTCCCTTGTCCTCTGTGATGACCTTAAAGTGAAAAACTCAACACCAAGTTCACTATATGGACCACTTACGTATTTATACATTTTGATCATATCCCCCCTTAATACCCTCTTCTCAAGAGAGAATAAGTTCAGTTCCTCTAATCATTCCTCATAGCTGAGCTCATCCATGCCTCTTATCAGTTTGGTTGCCCCTCTCTGCACTTTCTCCAGTTCCCCAATATCCTTTTTGTGAACTGGTGCCCAAAACTGAACTGCATATTCAGATGAGGTCTTACTAATGATTTGTACAGGGGAAACATTATATGTATGCAACTGCACTTGCAAAGTGCACAGTCTATTTGCCTTTAGTATATTAACTCCTAAATGCCATTCAGTTAGGGCAGGGGTAGGCAACCTGGGGCCCTCCAGCTGTTGTGGAACTAAATTTCCCATGTGGTATTGTAAGGCTGGCAGTTACAATTACTCCCAGAGACATGATGGGACTTGAAGTTCTGCAACAGCTGGAGGGCCCCAGGTTGCCTACTCCTGAGTTTACAGCTACCATTTTTTGGTTTATTTTGGTGCATTCATGTGGCTCAACATAAGCGAGTTAATACAACGCAAAAGTGTGGATGGGCCCTTAAACCTTGAGTTGCATACAGGGATCATAACATATAAAACAGTTTAAATACCAGAGACCCATGTTGTACTATTCATGTGAATCCTTGGGACCAATAACCGGAATTAATCAGCACAAATCTATAAAGTATATTATTATTATTATACAGGATTTATATAGTGCCAACAGTTTACGCAGCACTTTACAATATAAAGGGGGACAGTACAATCTCAATACAGTTCAATACAGAAGGAATACGGGGGTCCTGCTCATGGAGCTTACAATCTGAAGGGAGGGAGAGGTGGTACAAAAGGTAATAGCTGCAGGGGATGACATGATCGCGGTAACTTAAGTACAGTTCTTAGGTGGAGGTGGGGTAGGCTTCCCTGAATTAATTTGTTTTCAAGGATCGCCTAAAGGTGAACAGGGTAGGAGATGACCGAACATACTGGGGCAGGAAGTTGCAGATGGGAGAGGTTCTGGAGAAGCCCTGGAGGTGAGCATAGAAGGATGTAACAAGGTAACTAGAGAGCAGGAGGTCTTAGGAGGAGCTGAGAGGACAATTTGGGCGATATCTGCAGATGAGGTTGGTGATGTAGCTGGGGACAATGTTGCAGATGGCCTTGTATGTTGTGTTTAGTATTTTGAATTAAGTATTTTTTATGCAATGGGGTAGTGGAAGCCAGTGAAGAGATTGGCAGAGAGGGGCAGCAGTCATTAACCAGTTAGTAGGGTGCATACGTCTAGCAGCAGCATTTATAATAGACTACAGGGGGGGAGCCTGTGTAAATATAGGCCAGTGAGGAGGAAGCTGAAGTAGTCCAGGCGGGAAATAACCAAGGAGTGAATAAGTTGTGTCATTAGTCAGGAAGGGGTGAATTCTGGAAGTGTTACGAACGTTAAGGCGGCCAATGGCTCCTGCTGCTATCAATCTATCCAATGAGGACCAGAGACAGCGACTGAAGCAGCTAGGCTCATGCTCATTGCTGTAACGATCGGGTTCAGGTAAGAAAAAGGAGGGCTCTGGGGGGGTCAGCTGCAGCACAGAAGGTTTTTCCCCTTAATGCATTAAGGGGAAAAACCATGAGACTTTACAATTCCTTTAAGTACTGATAGAATGCTCAAACAGAACTTCTGTTCTTCAGCTGCCTGCCCACTAGCATGCAGAAAAAAAAGTTGTGAGAAAGGGCTCAATCGAAGCAAATTAATTCAGGAAAAAAATGTACCCAGCAGTTTAAGGGGACGTTTTAATTATCAACAGACTTAACAGGAACCTGGATACATCTGCATTAAATATAAAGTTTCCTTTGAATAAACCTGTTTTTAATTCTTGTGCAATAACGTAGCTTAAAAAGGACATTAAAGGGCAAATGCTACAGAGACACAGGCAAAAGTTTTAAAGTAGATAGCCATATATATTGCTTTATCTCAGTACAACCCAAACACAATTACAGTAAGAAATAGGGACAGTTGGAGCAAATGCTAATGCCAGGTTATAATGGTCTGCACAAAACAATTTTCTAATCTAAATATACACAGGTACAGAATGTTGTTACAAGATTTTCTCTTCATTTAGGAAACTAATAAGATAGGTACTTCCATTTGCTTTGTTTATTTGTCTATTTGTTTTTGCACAGCAGGATTGCCTCATTTGTTTGTGGGATATAATTTCCAAAAGAGTCCTTGAGGGCAGTCAGCTGCAAAGTACAATGTACAAATATACCGAAAATATTTTGCTAGGTCAAGAAGGGTTTAAATATATGCTTACATCCATGTTACTCTTGTAGCCCAAGTATTCTTTGATTCCTATTTCCTACATTAGTTAGATTACTAGAGATAACAGTTTAAAGCTCTGCTTCCAAACCATTTTGACATATTTTTAAATTTAAGTTAAATAATAAGTGTTTTTAAAAATCAGTTTTTGAATAGATTATGTCATGTGAAGCCAAATAGATTGCCGATGCTGACCACATTCTGGAAATTCTGTTCATCTGGATGTTGCCTCTGTCTTCAATACATTCTCAGCCTCTGACTTGCAGTAAGTGTGAAAGCTGAAAGCTGAAAAGAAGTCAGAAGTTACTCTGCCTAATAGTCACCACTATGCCTTTTTAACCCCACAAAGGAGGCAACATCTTTTGGTAGAGCAGAAGGAGGATCAGCTAACTTTCATTCAGCAATCCTCATAGTTTTTTGTAAATCCAGACATGTTCTGCTTTGGGGTTCAGGGCTGTTAGGTTCTGACTGCTGGAGGCCAGGAATATAATTCCATTAAGTACTGTCAGTACACAATTCCTTTTGAAGCAGTATAGAGTGGACATCAGGGGTCTAATAGACCACTAATGTGGTAAAAAAAAGATGTATAAAAATAAAGTAAATAAAAATATCTAACAATATAAATAAAAAAAATGAAGGGATCTCTGCCCACTTATGCATACACATATGCTTGTATACATGCATCTTGGACAGTTATAGCTACACGGCCAGTGGATAATGCATACTGGTAATTGAAAAATTGTTTTACTATGGACAAAGCACCATCATTATAGCACCAAATCCCTTAATTAAAGAGTATAGTTAGAAGTGTATGGGATTTTTAAGGTGCATTCTGGTAAGTGAATCCAAAGAGATTCCTTTAAAAATATGTACATTTTATTTTAGTAATGATTAAAAAAGAGTATCATATCATAAAAGCAATACAATACAGTACAAAAGACTCATGTGATACAGTCCTTATGGGTACAGCACGTGACACTTACCTCGTATGTGAGCCTGACATGCAGAGGGAGACCTCTTGTACAGCCCTGGTTCCCAGATCACTGGAGTTGAGGACAGTGACTGTAGGAGCACAGTGGGGTATGAGTGCCTGGTGGATTCTCTGGAACCGGAGATGACGTCCGCTGGGAGGCACTGGAACTGGCTGGAGTGCCGGGTGCAGGTAAGCTGGATGCAGGTCAGCAGGGTGCAGGTAAGCCGGAT
Organism: Lithobates clamitans; assembly: GCA_037952925.1. Classification (NCBI taxonomy): domain Eukaryota; kingdom Metazoa; phylum Chordata; class Amphibia; order Anura; family Ranidae; genus Lithobates; species Lithobates clamitans. The sequence continues at coordinate 663,271 of JBBGZY010001215.1, forward strand.
ACAGGTCAGCAGGGTGCAGGTAAGCCGGATGCAGGTCAGCTGGATGCAGGTGAGCTGGATGCAGGTGAGCTGGATGCAGGTCAGCAGGCTGCAGGTAAGCTGGATGCAGGTGAGCTGGATGCAGGTGAGCTGGATGCAGGTCGGCTGGGTGCAGGTGCGCCAAGAAGCAGCAAACGCACATGGGTGTGCACAGCAGTCAGAACCAAGGTCAGACAAGCCGGGTCATACACAGCGGATCAGTTCAACAGAAATGACAGGCAAGGAATGGTCAAGTTCAGGCTGGTTCTGGTAGCAGGAGATCAGGCAGGCAAGCAAACAGGATCAGGGTCAAGGAAAGCCAGGGTTCAGGATTGGAGACAGCAGCGTAGTCAGAGAGCCAGGTCAGAAGGTGATCAGATGCAGATTACAGGAACAGGTCACAGGTGAAGCTGCAGATCAAACAGCAAGAGCTGAATGGTTGAAGCCCCTCTTAAAGCCCACTGGGCGCCAAAGCTGCGTTACTGTGCGCGCGCGCACAATCTCCGCGATCGGCGCATGCGCATTGGTGCACTCCTGATTGTTACTGGGGACCTGTTGGTGGGGATGCGCCTGAGCCCTGTTGCAGGTCTGGAAGTAGTGTGTCCATGACAGCAAGATTAGCATGGTTCCCAACATGTTTCGCCCTACAACTAAACTTCCTCATGGGAAACATTTTTGTAAAATCAACAATAATAGTACATATATGCGTGTTCAGCTAAAAAAGTTCCTACTCACCCTGGAAAATAATGAAACGTTATCAGGCTACAATCAAGGGTGGTTCAGGGATTCATACAGATGCCAAATAGCCAACCAAAGGATTGCAGGTAACCACATGAGGCAATTAAGGACCAACTACAATGATAATATTGTCATGAGAAAGCAGTATGTAAATATCTATAATACACCAGCATAAATTGTGTCTGGGAAAGCATAAACTTACAAAGTCTGGTTTGCAAAGATGGAAAATGCACAAGGATGGGAATCTCTCAATACAGGATGCTCACATATGGAGCTAGACAAAGAAACAAAAAGTCAAATCATTCATATATGCTGGAAACAAAAGCCAGCAATATATTGTTTAAAACAGGAGAGTGTTTCAAAATGAAACATACTACACTCCACACTGCTGTTATATACAGCCGGGGGTGATACCAAAAAGTAGAGCATTAGCATTTGGTAGAAAAGGTTTCTGCTTCAATACCTGGAGTCCTGTATAGGATGTGTGTCTCCTCGTGGTTCCAGCTAGAATATTGGATGGAAGACACGGCCCTAAATGCCTCCCATCCGGTCGGCGTGTGACGGGGCTGGATGCGGACAATAGGATCGCACCGTGCATGCGCCAACCGTGTCACTGGTCTGCTTATAGCTTATAGCTTACAAGGCAATTATAACGACCAACATTTTGAATATGGGAGAGAGATGCAGGGGACTGATGGGAGGGAAAGGAAAGGGAAGGGAGGGGAGCGAAGGAGGTGGGAAGAGGGGAAGGAAAGGGGAAGAGGAAAGGCGGAAAAGGTAAGAGGGGGGAAGGGGAGAAAAAGGACAGAAGAAAGGGGCAAAGCAAATTGATTTAAAAAAAAGGGTTTGATGCCTCCGTGACCACTGGATCCAGCCAGCGTTCCGGCTGACCGACGGAGCCTCCTTCACCCTGCAGACCTTGGCGTCTCCCTGGCCGCCTGGCCCCCCTAGCTCTGCCCCCCCCCAGCGTGTCGGCGGTGCACTGACACAGCCGTTCGGGAAGAACGCAGATCGGAGCTCACGGAGCGGTGTGGAGGAGCTCAGGTTGTCTGCGTGTGACAGTTGCCCGGGCAACGGCGTCGGCGTCGGCGGGGAGAAGCAGCGTGGACGGCGTGCACCATCGGCGAGGGGATTAAGCCCCAGAGGCGTCCCTGTGCTGCCCAGGCATTTTGGCAGCTTCAAGGTACCAATTTCTGTAGCCACACCAGGGGTGGATTGTCTTCCCTTATCTTTTTTAAAGGCTTAGTTATCTACCACGGACAAGGGGAGGGGGAGGTTCAGGTGGGCCCAGGCAGCTTGACATACTGTCACTTAACGGTCAACCTTGGCATTTAGGCAGGCTTGGCTTGGGCTACCTGATACTCCGATACATAGTGATCTGTGCATGTTAGAAGAGAGGTCACCCCCTGATGGTTAGCGGAGGGTTGCGTCAAAAAAAAAAAGAGACGTTAACCCCTTGCCACACCACACTAATTGAATAGAACTGAAACACCGCCTATTCTTAAAAGTGGATAACTACCCTAGTGGTACCCGCAAATGGGCTAAGGTGAAGAGAGGGAGAAGGGAAAGTACCAACCCCGCGAGCAGTTTAATCCTTCCATATACTCCCCTGACTTACCCAATAAGCCATGACCAGGAAAAAGGGAGAGGAACTGCAACAGCAGGACAACGCCAGCTCCCAAACGACCCGCACATCAAAGGAAAAAGCGAGCCAGGCAGCAGCTGCCGCCGCGGCTAAACTGGAAAAATTCGTGCATCTCCCTACCTCATCTCCATCTAAAAAAAACCCAGCAGCAGCAGGACGGGCCGCATGCAGGGGGTCTAGGGGACAGGAGGAGCCTAGGAAAAGGGCCAGCGGCAACGCACACAACAAAAACGGTGAGCAGCAATAGATCTGCTGGTGAGGCCGCGGGATTAGCAGCTAACAAGATTGCGGCACATGACGCCCCATCAGAATCCGAACCCACATTAAAAGAGGTCTTATGTGCTGTTAATTCTTGTAAGGCTTCCTTAAGCGACCTGTGCGACCAGCTGACAGGATTGAAAGAAGAGATAACTATGCTAAGCCAAGAACTGCAAAGGACTATCGGTAGAACAACTGCACTGGAGGAGAGAGTTAGCCAGGCTGAAGACGAACTAATCCCATTGAAGCAAGAGCTCAAATCATTAAAAATGCAGATGGGCTTACACAAAGTCAAAATAGAGGAAATGGAAAATAGGTCTCGCAGAAACAACGTGAGGATGGTAGGCCTGCCGGAGCGGAGCGAGGGCCCCTACCCTGAGGAGTTTCTGGAGAAGTGGCTCAAGGGAATATTTGGGACGGAAACCTTCTCCCACCTCTTCGCTATTGAAAGAGCTCACAGAGTTCCAACTAGGGCCCCACCATCTGGAGGGCATCCCAGGCCAATAATAATGAAGCTTCTCAATTACAGAGACAAGGTAACATTGATGCGTAGGGCCAGAGAGCTGGGGGATATTCTATACAATGGAGTCAAGATCCTATTCTTTCCTGACTATTCCCCAGACCTACAGAAGTGGAGGGCTGAATTCAGGGACGTTAAGCGCAGTCTGCGGTCCTATAACTTAGAATACGCCCTGCTGTACCCTGCACGACTGCGTATCACTGCCTTGGGGTCCACCCATTTTTTCGACACAATAGCGGGGGCAACAAAATGGCTAGATGATAACAAAGCGGACCTGCAGACCTAGGGGTCAAACAAGGTCAAATTTGGACAGGAAAAGAGGATAATGTGACTTTTTTTTTTTTTTTTTCCCTTTTGGTCTGTTTTTCCATAGTAACCAGTAGTGGACACGGGGGACTCGGGAGGGGGGAAGGGGGGGGTGTGAGATGGAAGCACGGAGGAAGGATGTGAGCTCACTAGTTTTGTATGCTGTAAATGTTGTCTCGGGGTTCTGGAGGAGGGTGGAGGGAGGGGGGGAGGGGGGCAAGAGTGTGGGAGTGAGTCACAACACATTTTCTCAGCATAAGTATGGGGAGGAATTTTTTGTATGGTTGGGAGGGGGGAACAAGGTCACAAGCACAGCCCCTAGGGCTAGCCTAACTAGGCAGAGGGGGGATCACTAACAAGGGGGATACACAAAGTTGAGGGCAGGGGGGGGAGGGGGGTCTATATTGAGATATAGGGTTAGGCAATGGGGTAAATGCAAGGTACATAAAGTCACTAAGGGTGGGTTTGTAAAAATAAATGTAAATCATACCAGCACGTGGAGTTTGCACTTGCAGCCAGGAAATATGGGGGGGGGGAGCCCCCGGACGCGGGGGCCCCTTGCCCGTCCCCAATTTACTTATTTTTTATTCTTTGTCTTTTTTGATTAACACAACTACAGTGCTCACGAATAATTTGGTACCTACTAGCACACAAATGAAACGCCCTCTCCTTTTGGATATTTTTTGTCTTTTCTTTTTTTGGCTTTTTTTTCTTTCTCTTCTTCTCCTTTTCTCTTTGCTGCTCTCTTGCTTTTTTTTACCAAAATATCTTTTAAAATGCTAAGGATAGGCTCTTGGAACATCAGGGGCATGGGTGACCCAGCTAAAAGGGCAGCAGTTTTCGCAGCAATGGAAGCTCATGGCGTTGGACTGGCTTGCCTGCAGGAAACCCACCTCATTAATGATACCAAACTACATGTTCGGAACCACAAATTCCAAGTACAGTATCACTCAGTTTACACCTCATATTCAAGAGGGGTGAGTATATTGGTGGGGAGAGGTATCTCGTTTTCCTGCAGGGAAGCCAGAATCGACGCGCTGGGTCGTTATGTCTTTTTGAGTTGCGTCGTGGAAAATAAGCCTCTGGTAATAGCAAACATTTATATCCCTCCTCCGTTTAAAACAGAGATTATTTTGGAGCTGCTGGAATTTGTCGAGAGCAAGCCAGATGTACCGATAATATTGGTAGGGGATTTCAATGCAGTTTTGGATAACAAAATGGACCGTTTTCCGCCTATAAATCGGGCGGAAAGGCTTTCGGAGGGCCGCTTAGGCCAACTTCTGGAAGAGGTTGGGTGGTGCGACCTGTGGAGATCCCATAACCCAAAAACCCGACAGTACTCTTGCTATTCGGGATCACACTCCACTCTCTCACGTATAGACATGGCAGTAGGTAATAGTGAAGCCCTGCAAATAATAGGGGACATAGAGTACAAGCCGAGGGGTATCTCAGATCACTCCCCCCTAATCCTGACTCTGAACTTAAATACTAGATCTAGCCGAAAAAGGTGGACAATAAAACCACTATGGTTGGATTTAATAAGTAGCCCAGTAGAAGTTACTTCCAAACTAAAAGAGTTTGTAACGTTTAATGTAGGCACAGCCCCTGCGGGGGTAGTGTGGGACACTCTAAAAGCGTTCCTTAGGGGACTATTACATCAACAGGTTGTCATAGTAAAGAAAAAATCAAGGGAACGGGAGGTGAGGGCCAGTAGGGAGGCTACGGACTCAGAAGCACAATATGTGGCGGACCCAACCCCTGCAAAACAGGAGATCTGGCTCAGTAAACAACAAGAATACAGGGAATTAATTAACAGAAGAGCAGAAAATAAAAGATTGTTCCAGAAGCAAAATTACTATGGCGAAGGGGAGAAGGTAGGTCGGATGCTGGCACTCATAACCAAGTCTAACCTAGCCCCATCGGCCATTTTCTCAATTAGGACACCGGCTGGTGAGATTACCTCCGACCCCGCAAAGGTCCTAGAGACCTTTACTACGTTTTATAGGGACCTGTACAGGTCGCGCCGGGGCTCGGACCGGCGCGATATGGATAGGTTTGTGGAAGGGGTGGATCTGCCCGTGCTTTCGGAAGGGGACAGGAGCGAGATGGAGTCTCCCCTGACCCTGGAGGAGTTGCAAAAAGCTGTCGCAGAGCTGTCAGGTCAGAAATCCCCTGGCCCGGATGGTCTGCCACTGGAGATTTACAGAAAGTACGGGGAGGTCCTACTTCCAGAGCTTCTAAAAGTATTGGAACAGACGACTAAGGATGTGAGGTTACCCTCATCAATGTTGGAGGCTGATATAGTGGTGATACCAAAAGAGGGAAGAGACCAATTGGAAGTCACCTCATATAGACCGATATCACTACTGTGCTCGACTCTAAGATTGTAGCAAAGGCGCTAGCGTCCAGACTAAACAAGTGTATTGCAAAACTCGTGCACCCAGACCAATCGGGATTTATTCCCGGTCGGTCTACCAGCACCAACATCAGAAGGGCATACCTGAATCTCCAGGTTCCAACGGAGAACGCGGGGCCTAGAGCCATACTGTCCTTAGACACCGCCAAGGCCTTTGACAGCCTGGAGTGGGAATATCTTTGGTGGGTGCTGGAGAAGTTTGGATTCGGCCCTGTATTCATCAACTGGTTAAAAATTCTCTACAGCCATCCAAGGGCTAGACTTAAGATAAACAATGACTATTCGGAAAGCTTCCCTCTCGAAAGAGGGACAAAACAGGGCTGTCCCCTATCCCCGCTGTTGTTTGTTTTAGCTATGGAGCCGTTGGCGGGAGCGGTGAGATCATCATCTGAACTACAGGGTTTCCATAGAAAAGGCGAGGATGAGAGAATAGCGCTTTTTGCGGACGATGTCCTATTCTTCCTTGGGGATACGTCTTCCTCATTGGAGAAAGTAATGCACCTAGTGGAGGACTTTGGAAAATTCTCAGGGCTGACTATCAACTGGGAGAAATCTTCGCTCCTGCCGGTCGATCCATTGGCTAACTCTATCTCAATGAGTCTACCCCAACTGAGAGTTACCGGGAAAATGAAGTACCTTGGTGTCGTGCTGTCCAAGGACCCTGGTGCGTTTATTGAAGACAACCTGGTCCCTCTCCTATCAAAATTTTAAAAAAAATGTGACATCTGGTGTAGACTCCCTCTATCTATGGCGGGCCGGGCCAACTTAATCAAGATGGTATGGCTGCCCCAGCTACTATACCTGCTCCACAACTCCCCAGTATGGATTGGGGAGAAGTGGTTTCAAAGAATCCAATCCCTTTTTAGGGAATTAATCTGGAAAAAAGGACAGGCCAGGATTAGCCTACAAAAATTGCAGTGCCCCGCTACGGAGGGGGGACTGGGGGTCCCACACCCGTTTACCTACTTCCTGGCAGCCCAGCTACAGCAACTTGGGGGATGCGCCAACGATGGGGGGGGAAGTAAGAGCGCCCAGATCGCTCTGCAGGGAAGCCCACATAGCTCATTGGTTGAGGCATTGGAGGCAGACTCATTGCAGGGAGAGATTTCAACACTTAAAATGATTACCAGGGTCTGGCAGACAGCTAAGCGAATAATGGGGTACAAGGGAATTTCAGAATACTCACCAATCTGGAACAACAAGAACCTGCAGGAACTACTATCCGTCGACAGGAATAAGCTGTGGGAGAGAAACGGGGTTTATCGACTGACTCAGATATATGAAGGGAATACCCTGAAACCCTTCGAGGTACTGAGGCATGAATACGGGCTACCAAGCCACGTATTCTACAGTTATTTACAGATTAGACACGCCTTAAGCAAGCAATTTGGAAGCCAACCCCTTACATGGTGTAAGATCCCACTATTACAAACAATTATTAAATCAGAGACCTCTAAGGGGCTAATCACAGAGATATACACTCAACTAACAAAGAAAATAAACACGCACGTAGGTTCTCTCGGGGGTAGGGACAGATGGGCGGCCGATGTGGGGGAGATAACAGACATACAGTGGAAAAGGATTCTGGAACTGGGACCGGAGGTGTCGGTCTCTCCCTCACAAAAGGCCTCCCATCTGATGCTATTGCATAGGTCCTACTATACACCCAAAAAGCTCTTTATGTTTGGTCGTCGAACCAACGATGACTGCCCCAGATGCAGGGGAGCAGGCGATCTGATCCATATGTTCTGGAGATGCCCAAAACTAGTGAGGTACTGGTCCGAGATTGTAAAGAAAATAAACACTACGTTTAAAACCAACCTAGAGTTAGATCCTAGGACTTGTGTGCTGGGGCACGTTACCAATGATCTGAGAGATAGGAATACGGTGGTAGCGGTAGCAAGATGCCTGTTCCAAGCTAGAAAACTAATCGCACAGTCGTGGCAATCAAAAACCCCTCCCACCCCGGAAGATTGGCTGGGAACTGTCAACTCCACAGTCTGGAGTGAGAGAACATTCTACACCAGGTCAGGCAGCTATAATAAATTTATAAGAATGTGGAACCTGTGGATTCAAACAATGCCGTGCCCGTCACCCATACTATCCTAGTGTCGGGACTACCCGCTCTTTATCAATGGGGTGGGTTGAGCTAAGAGCAGCCCAGAGGCCAGAGCCGAGAAATGAACAATGCATTGAACCTAGGTCGATTTTCGGATATGCCTTGAATATATAGGGGGCAAATAGGGGGGGGGATATAGGAGGGTGGGGGGGGGATATAGGAGGGTGGGTGGGCGGGTTCACCAGAAAGAAAAGTATTAACATATAGATACGTACAATAGTTATATGAGAACAGGCGGTTAATCGGCTTTGCATGCTATGCACATTGCAAGGTGGTATTATTGTAGTTATGTATATCGAAATCTATATTGCAATATAATACTTACACAGCTCATTTATTTAAAAAAAAAAAAAAAAGGGGGAAAGCCTTGAAAAGCCACAATGATGTGACTGGATTTGGGACATACGTGAATAACATCCTGACGATAGTCCCTGGACAAAGTTAACTGAAGTGGCAAAAGAAAAAAAAAAAAAAAAAGAAAAAAAAAAAAAAAAAAAAAAGGGGGAAAGCTTTGAAAAGCCACAATGATGTGACTGGATTTGGGACATACGTGAATAACATCCTGACGATAGTCCCTGGACAAAGTTAACTGAAGTGGCAAAAAAAAGAAAAAAAAAAAGAAAAAAAAAAAAAAAGGGTTTGAAACTCAATGTTTCATTCAGGCCAGGGAATGTTGTTGCTTTAAGAAAATTAATCCAGCTTGATTCTTATTGTAAGAGTTTTTGATCATTGCTTCTTCCTTGAACAACAGTAGGAATTATGTTCCAATGCCATAAATTTTTTTGTGTGTCGAGAATAAGGCCAACATGTCGTCTAATGGGGGTTTCAATTTTCCGCTTCCTAATAAGGAAACATGATCCTTGACTCTTTTAAAAAATGTTTAGTTTTCCCAACATAGAAGCAATTGCATGTACATTTCATCAAATATACAAAATCTGGGGTCTGGCAGGTTACCCTATATCTGATCAAATGAGTTTGGTTGTTGTGAAATATCACTTCCCGGTTATTGAGCATATATTGGCAACAGTCACATTTTCTACAGGGGTATGTTCCAGGGGACATAGTAGGATTTTTGGACACTGTATAGTGACTCTGGACTAGGCGACCCTTCAAGGATTTGGATCGCTTATAGGTGACTTGTGGTTGTTTTTCAATATATTTGCTCACTGTTGAATCAGCTAATAAATAAGGCCAATATTTGCTAATGACTTGTTTCACTTGTCTGTGTTGTTTAGAGTAAATGGTAATATGTCTAATTGATTGAGTTTTCTGTTGAGTTTTGGTTTTGTAGATCAGATTTTTTCCCACATGGGCTTTGGGCCTATTAGAGGCCTTTTTCAGATTGCTATAGGTATAGCTTCTTTGGTGTAACCGTGAGTAAAGATGATTGGCTTCAGTTTCTCATCTTCACTACTAGGGATGAGCCGAACACCCTCCCCGGTTCGGTTCACACCAGAACCTGCGAACGGACTGAAAATTCACACGAACGTTAGAACCCCATTGACGTCGATGGGACTCGAACATTCGAAATTAAAAGTGCTCATTTTAAAGGCTAATTTGCATGGTATTGTCCTAAAAAGGGTTTGGGGACCCGTGTCCTGCCCCAGGGGACATGCATCAATGCAAAAAAGAACTTTTAAAAACGTCAGTTTTTTCGGGAGCAGTGATTTTAATGATGCCTAACCACTTCAATACCAAGGACGTCATATGTCCTTGGCTTTGAGCAGGTATATCTGAATGATGCCTGTAGTTACAGATATCATTCAGATATTGCTGGTTTCAGCCGGTGAATCTCTACACCATAGGAATGATCATAGCGGCCGTTCCGCCGCTTGATCATTCCTATGGGAGGCGAGAGGGGACGTCCCCCCTCCCGCCGCCCTCTGGTGCCTGCTCCGACTCACCGTTACGATCGGTGAGGCGGAGAGTGGATCCATCGGCACCGGATGTAGATCATAGAGATTTCCGGTGGATCAGATGGTCCCCGGAGTCTCTATGATCGTCGGAGGCCGGGCGCGATGTTATGACGTCACGCCCGGTCTCTCCATTCAAAAGAACGGCGCCGCCTCGGCTAGAAAGCGGTGATCGTTTTATTTATTTTTTTTATTTCAGGCTTCCCAGCCTAGTGGTGAGATATGGGGTCTTATTGACCCCATATCTCACTATTAAGAGGACCTGTCATGTCATATTGCTATTACAAGGGATGTTTACATTCCTTGTAATAGGAATAAAAGTGATCAATTTTTTTTTTCAAAAAAGTGTCAAAATAAAAAAAATATATAATTAACAATAAAAAAAAAAAAAATTAAAGCGCCGCTGTCCCCGTGTGCTCGCACGCAGAAGCGAACGCATACGTAAGTCCCGCCCACATATGAAAACGGTGTTCAAACCATACATGTGAGGTATCGCCGCGAACGATGGAGCGAGAGCAATAATTTTGGCCCTAGACCTCCTCTGTAACTCAAAACATGTAACCAGTAAAAAAATTTCAAGCGTCGCCTATGGGGATTTTTAAGTACCGAACATTGGAGCCTTTCCACGAGCGTATGCAATTTTGAAGTGTGACATGTTAGGTATCTATTTACTCGGCGTAACTTCATCTTTCACAAAATGCAAAAACATTGGGCTAACTTTACTGTTTTTTTTTTTTAAACACAAAATAGTTTTTTCCCAAAAAAAACGCGTTTGAAAAATTCCTGCGCAAATACTGTGTGAGATAAAAAGTTGCAAGTATTCTCTAGGGTCTTTGCTAAAAAAAACATATATAATGTTTGGGGGTTCTATGTAATTTTCTAGCAAAAAAATGATGATTTTTACATGTAAGAGCAAAGTGTCAGAATTGGCCCGGTATTGAAGAGGTTAAAGTAAAAAAAAAAAAAGTGAAATATTCCTTTAAATATTGTACCTGGGGGGTGTCTATAGTATGCCTGTAAAGTGACGTGTGTTTCCCGTGCTTAGAACAGTCCCTGCACAAAATGTCATTTTTAAAGGAAAAAAAGTCATTTAAAACTGCTTGTGGCTTTAATGTAATGTCGGGTCCTGGCAATATGGATAAAAATCAGTAAAACAAACAGGTACCCCTCAGTCCATTACCAAGCCCTTTGGGTCTTGTATGGATATTAAGGGGAACTCCGCACCCAAATTAAAAAAGGAAACAGCAGTATACAGGCTCTGTACTTTGAACAGCAGTATACAGGCGGTGCAAACAAGACAGGGACTGTAGGTTTGTTGTTAAGTAGAATCTGTTTGTAATTTTGAACTGGTACATTTTTAACGTGTTTAGCTCCAGCCAAAAAATCTATTTTATGCTTTTTGGAAAACATAGGGAAGGGTTATCACCCCTGTGACATTTGTTTTGCTGTCTGTGCTCCCCTTCAGAAGATTTCACCTCACTTTTTGTCCCAATGACAAATGTTTTTTGAAAATTTGTGTTTTTTTGTGAAACAAGGATTGGTGATAAAGCATCAGTGGAAAGGAGAAATGTTTTTCCCATATTAACTCTTACAGGAGAGAATTTCCCTTCCTAGGGGTAGATTTCATCTCACTTCCTGTTGTCTCTATCCGTTTGCAAGTAGGAGTCATTTGAAAGTTGGATGTTTGAAAGTAGGGGCCTGCCCTATATACTCAGCAGAAATTTGGGCCTTAGTTGTTGTTGTGGCCACAACACTGTAAGCCCGCACAGGGCCCTGCTGTGAAATATTAGATCAAGAATTGTAATTACATGCCCCTGTTGAACAGGGGCTGAAAAATTGGGCCTTAGGCACTGGTGCTGGTGCCACAACACTGCAACCCCTCACAGATACTTTAGTTGGAACGCAGGAACGAGCCCTGCTGCAAAGTATTGCATCAAAAATTGTAATTACACGCCCCTGTTAAACAGGGGCTGAAAAATTGGGCCTTAGGCACTGGTGCCACAACACTGCAACCCCTCACAGATACTCTAGTTGGAACGCAGGAACGAGCTGTGCTGCAAAGTATTGCATCAAAAATTGTAATTACACGCCCCTGTTAAACAGGGGCTGAAAAATTGGGCCTTAGGCACTGGTGCCACAACACTGCAACCCCTCACAGATACTCTAGTTGGAACGCAGGAATGAGCCCTGCTGCAAAGTATTGCATCAAAAATTGTAATTACACGCCCCTGTTAAACAGGGGCTGAAAAATTGGGCCTTAGGCACTGGTGGTGGCGCCCAGAACCAAAAATGTTCTTACAAGCTATCAGTATGATCATTGAGGAGGAAGAGGATAATTACTTAGGATAGTCACTCAGCATCAGCATAGGCAGTCTTTGAAGGGATCTGAGATTTCAAAAAAAATATTCGGTTACATCAGCATCAGGTGCTTGGTAGCTGGTGGTGATCCAAGACTGATTCATTTTATGAAGGTCAGTCGATCCTGAATGTGCGTTCCGAAAGAACACTGGATGCAGGACAGGCCAGTAGCTCAATTGCATGCTGTGCAAGCTCTGACCAGTGATCCATCCTCAAGACCCAGTAACCCAGAGGATTTTCGGTGGGAAAGGTGTCCAAGTCTGATCTTGCCCCTAGGTATTCCTGCACCATGTAAAACAGATGCTGGCGATGGTTGCTGGAACCGATCATACCTTGGAGCTGTGGACTAAAAAATTGTCTGAACGCATCGGTCAGACGGCCACCTTCTCCATCGCTCCTTCTTTGACTGACCGAAGCCTCAGCAACACGTTGTCCAGAAACAGGAGTTTGCAACCTCCCAGTCTCTGGGAACGCATTGCACAGACCTTTCTGCAAGGCCTCCCGAAGATGTTTCATCCTCTGCTCCCTCTGCGATGGCAAGATAAGGTCCGCAACCTTACCCTTGTAATGTGGATCAAGGAGGGTTGATAGCCAGTATTGGTCCTTCTCCTTGATACCACGAATACGAGGATCCTTACGCAGGCTTTGCAGGATCAGGGAGGCCATGCAGCGTAGGTTTGCTGAGGCATTCGGTCCGGAGTCCCCTGGGTCACTAAGGACGACATGGTCTGCAGTCACCTCCTCCCAGCCACGTACAAGTCCATGTGTTTCTTGGGACTGATCCCTTAAAGACTGCTGCTGATGCTGAGTGCCAGGCTCCACCTCCATACTGACACAATCCTCCTCCTCCTCCTCGTCCTCTTCCTGTGTGATCGGTGGGCACGCAGGAACACTGGATAAAGGGGGCCTTGAGATCTAAGGAAGTCCGCCTCTTCCTGCCTCTGTTCTGCCTCAAGTGCCCTGTCCATTATTCCACACAGCGTGTGCTCCAACAGGTGGACAAGGGGGACAGTGTCACTGATGCATGCACTGTCACTGCTCACCATCCTCGTGGCCTCCTCAAATGGTCACAGGACAGTGCATGCATCCCTGATCATGGCCCACTGGCATGGGGAAAAAAACCAAGCTCCCCTGACCCTGTCCTGGTGCCATAGTCGCACAGGTACTCATTGATGGCCCTCTGCTGCGTGTGCAGCCGCTGCAGCATGGCCAACGTTGAGTTCCACCTGGTGAGCATGTCACAGATTAGGCGGTTCTTGGGCAGGTTAAATTCCTTTTGGAGGCACTGGCATTATATGACCAGCGGAAATGCACACAGACTTTCCTGGCCTGCCCCAGGACATCCTGTAAGCCCGGGTACCTGCCCAAGAACCGCTGCACCACCAAGTTAAGGATGTGAGCCAAACAGGGCACATGGGTCATTTGTCCCTGTCGGAGGGCAGAGAGGAGGTTGGTGCCATTGTCGCAAACCAACATTCCTGCCTTAAGTTGGCGTGGCGCCAACCACCTCTCAATCTGCCCCTGCAGAGCTGACAGAACCTCTGCCCCAGTGTGGCTCCAACGAACTGCATGGCAGGTCAACATATGTCTGGTCAAGCATGTGGTGCCCAAGTGGGAGATGTTTTGGCCACGCGAGATACGCTTGAAACATATGTTGCAAATAGCAGCGGTGTGATCTGATGCACTCATCTAAAAAAAGGCCCACACCAAAGAACTTTTGGAATAACACGCAGAGACAGCAGCTCCCTGCACATGCGGAGCTTTGGGGTGTGATGCAGTCAGTGTGCTGCCCTTAGGCTGGCCCCTGGAGGGCATCCTGCCTCGTTGGTGATGTGCCTCCTCCTCCTCCTCCTCTCTCCTATCAGGCACCCACGTTGAGTCAGTGACCTCATCATCCCCTCCCTCCTCATCACTGGAGCAAACCTGGCAGTATGCTGCAGCAGGGGGAGCATGACTGCCAGATTGCTGTCCTTCTTGGGCACCCCCTCTGTCCGTGCTCACGTTACTGCCTTCATCTAGCTCAGTATCATCATCAGAGCCTTCTAAACGCTGGGCATCCTCCTGGAGCATGTACCCAACACTGTGGTCAAACAGTTCGAGGGATTCCTCAGGAGGACATGGTGGGACTAGGGAAGGAGTCACTGATGCCATTGAGCCGAGTGAAGAGGCAGCGTTGGCAGCTGCTTTGCCAGACAAAGTACCCTGAGCATGGGTGAGAGAGGATGAGGAGGATGAGGATGGCTTGGTCATCCACTCGACCAAGTCTTCTGCATGTTGCGGCTCAACACGGCAAGCTGCCGAAAACAAGGCCAAGCGTGTCCCACGGCCACGTGCTGATGAGGATGCACCGTCTCCATGACCAGCACTGTTGCCTCTAGACACAGAGCCTGCTTGCCCTCTTTTATTGGCTTGTGACTGTCTGCCTCTCCTTGTTGGCCTTCCAGACATACTAATGGCCTGTAGCTGCACTAAGCTGGGATATATATATATATATATATATATATATATATATATATATATATATATATATATATATATATATATATACCGTATTTATCAGCGTATAACATGCACTTTTTTCCCCTGAAAATCAGGGGAAAGTCGCAGGTGCGTGTTATACGCCGATCCCCTGCGATCCCGAGCTGTCACAATTTCAAAATCGCCGACCGCGATTTGAAAATGGCGCCGTCGGCACCGAAATACACAGAGCCGGTCCTCGGCTCTTTCCGGCGGCTCTCGTTCACTTTCGGCTCCACTCGTAGTCCCGAGCGGAGCTATCCGAACCTACTTGGCTAGGTTCGGATAGCTCCGCTCGGGACTACGAGTGGAGCCGAAAGTGAACGAGAGCCGCCGGAAAGAGCCGAGGACCGGCTCTGTGTATTTCGGCGCCGGCGGCGCCATTTTCAAATCGCGGTCGGCGATTTTAAAGCCCAGGACAGGGGATCGAAGGCTGCACTGGGGCAAGGCTGCACTGGGGAAGGCTGCACTGGGGAAGGCTGCACTGGGGAAGGCTGCACTGGGAAAGGCTGCACTGACGAAGGCTGCACTGACGAAGGCTGCACTGACATGGCTGCACTGACATGGCTGCACTGACAAGGCTGCACTGACATGGCTGCACTGACAAGGCTGCAAGGATGGGCATTTAAATGTAAGTTTTTTTCCCTTCAACTTCCCTCCTAAAAGTTTTTTTTTCCTTAAAATTCCCTACTAAATTGGGGTGCGTGTTATACGCCGATAAATACGGTATATATATACTGATACTGCAGCTAGCAAAATCAACTGCCTGCCTGTAGTATGAGAACACCACCAACCTTCTACAGGTAGCTTTAGCTGAACACTGTGCAGAGCTCGCAAAAAACGAACTTGTAGCTTATTTAGCTGCTTGCGGTAGTGATAGGATCAGGAAAACACCACCAACCTTCTACAGGTAGCTTTAGCTGAACACTGTGCAGAGCTTGCACTACACTAAATTGTAGTTTTAGCTGAACACTGTGCAGAGCTCGCAAAAAACTAACTTGTAGCTTATTTAGCTGCCTGCGGTAGTGATATGATCAGGAAAACACCACCAACCTTCTACAGGTAGCTTTAGGTGAACATTGTGCAGAGCTCGCAAAAAACTAACTTGTAGCTTATTTAGCTGCCTGCGGTAGTGATAGGATCAGGAAAACACCAACAACCTTCTACAGGTAGCTTTAGCTGAACACTGTGCAGAGCTCGCAAAAAAAAAAAATTGCAGCTTATTTAGCTGCCTGCGGTAGTGATAGGATCAGGAAAACACCACCAACCTTCTACAGGTAGCTTTAGGTGAACACTGTGCAGAGCTCACAAAAAACTAACTTGTAACTCTATTTAGCTGCCTGCGGTAGTGATAGGATCAGGAAAACACCACCAACCTTCTACAGGTAGCTTTAGCTGAACACTGTGCAGAGCTCACACTACACTAACTTGTAGTTTTAGCTGAACACTGTGAGGAGAACGCAATACACTAACTTGTAGCTTTAGCTGAACACTGTTCAGAGGACACACTGCACTAACTTGTACCTTTAGCTGAACACTGTGCAGAGGTCGCACTTCACTAACTTGTAGTTTTAGCTGTACACTGTGAGGAGGACGCACTACACTAACTTGTAGCTTTTGCTGAATACTGTGCAGAGGTCGCACTACACTAACTTATAGTTTTAGCTGAACACTGTGAGGAGGATGCATTACACTAACTTGTAGCTTTAGCTGAACACAGTGAGGAGGATGCACTACCCTAACTTGTAGCTTTAGCTGAATACTGTGCAGAGGTCACACTAAACTAACTTGTAGCTTTAGCTGAACACTGTGAGGAGGACGCACTACACTAACTTGTAGTTTTAGCTGAACACTGTGCAGAGGTCACACTAAACTAACTTGTAGCTTTAACTGAACACTGTAAGGAGGACGCACTACACTAACTGTAAATAGTCTAGCTGCCTGACTGTGGTACTAATAGGATCAAAAGAACACCAGCAATTTTCTTCAGGTAGCTGTAAATACTGTAACAAGACAAGCCTTCCTGTCAGTAGCAAGATAACAGGAACGGATCTAGCTAAACTGAATACAGTATATATATATATATATATATATATATATATACAACACCTGGAATGCATATATATATACACAATGCACTGTAAGTGCAGCTAACTCACTGACTGTCCTGCCTAATCTATCTAACTTAAATTGAATGACACTGTCTCTCTGTCTATCTATCTATCGCCGGAACACACACTACACAGGGCAGCCGTGCAGGCGGCCTTATATAGTGTAGGGCGTGTACTAAATCCCCTGAGCCATATTTGGCCAAAGCCTCCTTGGCTTTTGCCAATTACGGCTCTCTGCTCAGACGGTGCTGTGATTGGCCAAGCATGCGGGTCATAGTGCATGCTTGGCCAATCATCAGCCAGCAATGCACTGCGATGCTGCAGTGAATTATGGGCCGTGACGCGCCACACGAGTTTGGCGCGAATGGCCCATATCGTTTGCAATTCGGCAAACGGGCGAACAGACGATGTTCGAGTTGAACATGGGTTCGACTCAAACACAAAGCTCATCCCTATTCACTACAGTTTCTCCTTAATCTAAGGTACTGACTATATGGAATGCTGTTTACAAGAGACTGAGGATGCGAGCTGGAGGTGTGCAGAATAGTATGGCTTCCTGAACAGTGAAGTGCATCTAGCTCAACAAAAATTTTAACATCCAGGAAAGTGATTGATTGTTGATCACATGGCATAGTAATAATTAGATTATATTCATTCAAGCTTAGAATGTCCATAAACTGAAGCAATTCATGGTTGGTGCCCGACCATACCATCAAAATGTCATCAATATATCAATGGAAGGTGACTATGCATTCCAGATGATTACTAATGTCCTCCCATGTGAAAAGATCCCTCTCCCACCCCACACAGGTATAGGTTGGCATATGATGGGGCACAACGCATCCCCCTGCACCTGGTAAGTATGAACCTCAAGAGGTTCAATACAAATTTGTTGTTTTGGTAAGCAGAATGGCCTCATTACCGTAGTTGATCTGCTACAACATGGACCCCCAATTCGTGTGGAATTGTGTTATACAGACTTTCCACATGAATGGCTACCAGCCATGCATGTTTAGGAATGTAAAGTCCCTCAATGATTTTTAAAAGGTCATGGGTATCCTTTACGTATGAGAACAAAGATCTCACATGAGGATTTAAGTAGGTATCTATCAAACTATTCACATTCCCTGTTAGGCATCCACAACCAGATATGATTGGACGACATGGAGGATGGGTGGTGGATTTGTGAACTTTGTGTAGGGCGTAGAAAGTAGAGTAGAAATAAAGTAAAGTAGAAATTTTGGCTTCCTTAGTGTCTAGAAAATTCCAGGTCTGTTTGTCAATTACAATTTTTGAATAGGCCTTGAAAATAATATTTCTATACTCGTTACAATAGTGATCAATGACTATTCGAGAAATGGGTTTGTAAAATTCCCAATTTTTTAAGATCTGTAGACACATACGGCCATAATAAGTATGATCCATACCGACCAGGTTTCCACCCTTATCGGCTGGTTTGATTACTATATCGACATTTTCCTGTAGTGTTAATTGGGCCTTCCTAAGAGTTGGGGGAAGAATATCTGGGCCAGTTCTGAACCAGGCAATCTCCACCACCTCCTTAGTGGTTTGCTGTACAAATGCCGAAATATTGAAATTGCTGCCTAGTGTTGGGAAATTTTTTGATTTAGGTTTGAATAGTTGAGGAGGAGGGAAATCAGGATCCCAGGGGGAGAGGGGTGCATCAAAAGACACGTGGCTGTCTTCCCATAAATCCATAAGGTCTTGAATGGCCTGCATTTCTCTGGTGGAGAGATTGTTGTCACCAGCAGAGAGTTTTGGGCTATGCATATTTTGTGGTTTTTCATATAAAAAAATAAGCTGTCTGGGGAAAAGATGAATATCTTTAATATTAAATTTAGCAGCATTGGCGTCGGGACAAAACATAAGGCCCCCACTGTGCAACTTGGGTTTCCTCTGGAGATAACTGATAAGGAGACAAATTTAAAATTTGGAGTTGTGTTTCTCCATCGGGGATTCTATGGCTACAGTCTCTGGAGTCACTTTTTCTAGTGATTCCAGGTTGGATGTGCATAAAAAAAATACTGGTAAACACACAAATCCCTGTTCTGTGAGGAGAGGAGATGCAGAGTTCCAAATAGCTAGGAATCATGATCTGTCATCTCCTATAGTCAGTTCCCTAACCCTACAGTTATAATACACACTAAGGAACAGAGTTAACCCCTTGATCGCCCACTAGTGTTAACCGCTTCCCTGCCAGTGACATTTATACAGTAATCAGTGCATTTTTATAGCACTGATCGCGGTATAATTTTCAATTGACCCAAAAATGTGTCAAAAGTGTCCGATGTGTCCGCCATAATGTCGCAGACTTGATAAAAATCGCAGATCAGCCCCATTACTAGTAAAAAAAATAAAAAAAAATTAAAATGCCATAAATCTATCCCCTATTTTTTAGATGCTATAACGCTTGCACAAACCAGTCAATATACGCTTATTGCGATTTTTATTACCAAAAATATGTAGAAGAATACATGTCGGCCTAAACTGAAAAAAAAATGTGCTTTTTTTTAAAAAAAAACTGGGGATATTTATTATAGCAAAAAGTACAAAATATTGTGTTTTTCTCAAAATGTTTGCTCTTTTTTGTTTATAGCGCAAAAAATAAAAACTGCAGAGGTGATCAAATACCACCAAAAGAAAGCTCAGTTCAGTTAAAACGACACAGTGCCGTATTGCAAACAATGGCCTGGTCATTGAGCAGCCAAATCTTCTGGGGGGGGGGCTGAAGTGGTTAAACAAATCAAAAATAACAAAACAAAATTTCGGATGAAATTCAAATCAAATTCGAATTCGAATTTAATTTGAAATGTTTTATAATTCAAATAATTTTCGAATTTGAATCTAATTCAAATTTACAAATACAATGAAATAGAATAGAAAATAAAGGAATAGAATACAAAAGAATAGAATAGAATAGAATAGAATTTAAAAGAATAGAACAGAAAATAAAGGGATATAATACACAGTAATTGAATAGAACAGAATAGATCAAAATAGAATAGACTAGAATAGAATAGAAAAGAATATATATATATATCTATATATCTATATATCTATATCTAGATATATCTAGATATAGATATATATATATATATATATATATATATATATATCTATATCTAGATATATAGATAAATATATATATTACGAAACCTGCCATAACATCCTCACACCTCATCTGAACAAAATGTACAATCAAGCTGCTGACATGAGAAACTTCCCTCCAAAATCTCTCAAAGCAATTATCGTCACTATCCCAAACCTGGAAAAAAACAAGACGACCCAGCCAATTATCGCCCCATCTCGCTTTTAAACTCAGATACCAAAATATATGTCAAGCTTCTAGCTAATCGGCTTGCCACCCTTATCCCTCTTCTAGTTCATAATGACCATGTTGGATTTGTGATGGGCAGACAGGCTTCCGATGGCACCACAAGATTCTTAGATCTCATACAATGGTCTGAGCAACATCAAATGCCTTCTCTGCTGCTCTCCTTAGACGCAGAGAAGGCGTTCGACAGGGTCCACTGGGGCTACCTATATATATATAACAACCTACTAACGAAGCTGACCAAACTTTGTGAAAACTTTAAGTCCACTTTTGCATCATGGGCAGGCTGTATAGCATTAGGTAAGATATTTTTACTCCCTTGTGTATTATACATGTGTAGAACACTGCCTTTACCATTTCTCTCATCTCATCTTTGCACCATTCAAAGGATTATCAACTCCTTCATATGGGGGAAAAAAAGACCTCATATTCACTCCTCCATTCTTTCTGCACCAAGAAAGTCTTCGGGTATGGAAGCACCTAATATCAAAATATACTATAAAGCATCTATCCTAGCATAGGCTAAACAGCTCTGGTCCCCCTCATCTTGTACTGCCTGGAAACAAATTGAGACCCATGTACTGAGTTCAGATCCTAAACGTCTATTAAGCCTCTACGTCCTGGGTCGGCATCACAACATACGTACTATGGATACCTTAATAGCCACATCCAGAGTTTGGAACTCAGTTATGCAACCTTCAAAAGGTACTCCCCAATCTGCATTAAGGCACATACCACTACTATCTCTTCAACTGATTTAACCAGACTAAGACCTTCATTCTTGGAACTCAAGTGGCATTCAACACCTTAGTGACCTCTTCTCGGTTAGTCATTTAAAATCCTTCCAGGACATATGCCATACCTACCATCTAAATCACACAGACTTTTATAAAAATCTAAGAGTTTGTCACATTCTTTCAACAGTGAAGTGGACCAACAATGCTGTTGCTGGAGACCTTCTTCAACTTCTTGACAACCATTTACCAAAAACTTTTTGTCTATCTGCTTTCTACGCCTTGCTCCAAAAACTGAGGACACAAAGTAAAACATCCACTATGGAATTTTGGGAGTAAGAATTAAAATTCAACATCTCTGTGTCACAATGACACTCCTCAACTGAAAAACCTCTTCAATTTTCCAGTTGTATATCACACTGGGAATCGGCTCAAAAGTTACTACACACGTGTTACTATACTCCTCGTAGATTATCTGCTATCTACCCAGATCACTCCCTACTCTGCTGGAGACAGTGTGGACAGAGTGGAACTTTAGTGCATATTTGGTGGCATTGTCCGCAGCTAACTAATTTTTGGTCAGAAATATTTAACCTTATATCCTCTGTTACCCTTATCACCTGTTTACCCGACCCAAAACTGGCCCTTTTAGGTGCAGGCGACAAATATTGGCCCACTCAATTTCAAACATTCATTACTCACACTTTCAATGCAGCCAGACTGTCCATACCAAAATCCTGGAAAAAAACAAAACCCCCTCTCCTAGCAATGGCAATTTCTATGATTAATAATAATGCTCTACAAGAATTTATTTTTTACCAAAGCACATTACAAAGGGAGCGTTTTTTTGGAGGCAATGGTCTCCCCTGGCTGCAAGATCATAGATCTATATCCCATTCATAAAAATAGATTAGGCCTCTCATGAGCACCCAAGAATCTTAGTGCCTAATAGGGATGAGCAGAACATCCCCGGTTCGGTTCGCACCAGAAACTGCGAACGGAGCAAAAGTTTGCACGAACGTTAGAACCCCATTGATGTCTATGGGACTCGAATGTTCAAAATCAAAAGTGCTCATTTTAAAGGCTAATTTGCATGGTATTGTCCTAAAAAGGGTTTGGGGACCCGGGTCCTACCCCAGGGGACATGTATCAATGCAAAAAAAACTTTTAAAAACGGCCGTTTTTTCGGGAGCAGTGATTTTAATGATGCTTAAAGTAAAAAAAAAAAGTGAAATATTCCTTTAAATATCGTACCTGGGGGGTGTCTATAGTATGCCTGTAAAGTGACGCGTGTTTCCCGTGTTTAGAACAGTCCCTGCACCAAATGTCATTTTCAAAGGAAAAAATCTCATTTAAAACTGCTTGCGGGTTTAATGTAATGTCGGGTCATGGCAATATGGATATTAAGGGGAACCCCGCACCCAAATTAAAATAAGCAAAGGTGTGGGGCCACCAGGCCTATATACTCTGAACAGCAGTATACAGGCGGTGCAAACAAGACAGGGACTGTAGGTTTGTTGTTAAGTAGAATCTCTTTGTGATTTTGAACGGGTACAATTTTAACGTGTTTAGCTCCAGCCAAAAAATCTTTTTTAAGCTTTTTGGAAAACATTGGGAAGGGTTATCACCCCTGTGACATTTGTTTTGCTGTCTTTCCTCCTCTTCAGAAGATTTAACCTCACTTTTTGTCCCAATGAAAAATGTTTTTTGAAAATTTGGGTTTTTTTGTGGAACAAGGATTGGAAAGCATCAGTGGAAAGGAGAAGTTTTTTTCCCATATTAAATCTTACAGGAGGGAATTTCCCTTCCTAGGGGGTAGATTTCATCTCACTTCCTGTTGTCTCCTTCCGTTTGCAAGTAGGAGTCGTTTGTAAGTTAGATGTTTGAAAGTAGGGTCCTGCCCTATATACTCAGCAGAAATTTGGGCCTTAGGTGTTGCTGTGGCCACAACACTGTAAGCCCTCACAGGGCCCTGCTGTGAAATATTAGATCAAGAATTTTAATTACATGCCCCTGTTGAACAGGAGCTGAAAAATTAGGCCTTAGGCACTGGTGCTGGTGCCACAACACTGCAACCCCTCACAGACACTCTAGTTGGAACGCAGGAACGAGCCCTGCTGCAAAGTATTGCATCAAAAATTGTAATTACACGCCCCTGTTAAACAAGGGCTGAAAAATTGGGCCTTAGGCACTGGTGCTGGTGCCACAACACTGCAACCCCTCACAGACACTCTAGTTGGAACGCAGGAACGAGCCCTGCTGCAAAGTATTCCATCAAAAATGGTAATTACACGCCCCTGTTAAACAGGGGCAGAAAAATTGGGCCTTAGGCAATGGTGCTGGTGCCACAACACTGCAACCCCTCACAGACACTCTAGTTGGAACGCAGGAACGAGCCCTGCTGCAAAGTATTGCATCAAAAATTGTAATTACACGCCCCTGTTAGACAGGGGCAGAAAAATTGGGCCTTAGGCACTGGTGCTGGTGCCACAACACTGCAACCCCTCACAGACACTCTAGTTGGAATGCAGGAACGAGCCCTGCTGCAAAGTATTACATCAAAAATTGTAATTACACGCCCCTGTTAAACAGGGGCTAAAAAATTGTGCCTTAGGCACTGGTGGTGGCGCCCAGAACCAAAAATGTTCTTACAAGCTATCAGCGTGATGATTGAGGAGGAAGAGGATAATTACTCAGGGATAGTCACTCAGCATCAGCATAGGCAGTCTTTGAAGGGATCTGAGATTTCAAAAAAAATTATTCGGTTACATCAGCATCAGGTGCTTGGTAGCTGGTGGTGATCCAAGACTGATTCATTTTTATGAAGGTCAGTCGATCGACCGAGTCGGTGGACAGACGCACCCTGTGATCGGTTACCACGCCTCCAGCAGCACTGAATGTGCGTTCCGAAAGAACGCTGGATGCAGGACAGGCCAGTAGCTCAATTGCATACTGTGCAAGCTCTGGCCAGTGATCCATCCTCAAGACCCAGTAACCCAGAGGATTTTCGGTGGGAAAGGTGTCCAAGTCTGATCTTGCCCCTAGGTATTCCTGCACCATGTAAAACAGACGCTGGCGATGGTTGCTGGAACCGATCATACCTTGGGGCTGCGGACCAAAAAATTGTCTGAACGCATCGGTCAGATGGCCACCTTCTCCACCGCTCCTTCTTTGACTGACCGAAGCCTCAGCAACACGTTGTCCAGAAACAGGAGTTTGTAACCTCCCAGTCTCTGGGAACGCGTTGCACAGACCTTTCTGCAAGGCCTCCCGAAGATGTTTCATCCTCTGCTCCCTCTGCGATGGCAGGATAAGGTCCGCAATCTTACCCTTGTAACGTGGATCAAGGAGGGTTGCCAGCCAGTATTGGTCCTTCTCCTTGATACCACGAATACGAGGATCCTTACGCAGGCTTTGCAGGATCAGGGAGGCCATGCAGCATAGGTTTGCTGAGGCATTCGGTCCGGAGTCTTCTGGGTCACTAAGGACGACAATGTCCGGAGCCACCTCCTCCCAGCCACGTACAAGTCCATGTGTTTCTTGGGACTGATCCCTTAAAGACTGCTGCTGATGCTGAGTGCCAGGCTTCACCTCCATACTGACACAATCTTCCTCCTCCTTCTCCTCGTCCTCTTCCTGAGTGATTGGCGGGCACGCAGGAACACTGTCTGGATAAAGGGGGCCTTGGGAGCTAAGGAAGTCCTCCTCTTCCTGCCTCTGTTCTGCCTCAAGTGCCCTGTCGATTATTCCACACAGCGTGTGCTCCAACAGGTGGACAAGGGGGACAGTGTCACTGATGCATGCACTGTCACTGCTCACAATCCTCGTGGCCTCCTCGAATGGTGACAGGACAGTGCATGCATCCCTGATCATGGCCCACTGGCGTGGGGAAAAGAAACCAAGCTCCCCTGACCCTGTCCTGGTGCCATAGTCGCACAGGTACTCATTGATGGCCCTCTGCTGCATGTGCAGCCGCTGCAGCATGGCCAACGTTGAGTTCCACCTGGTGGGCATGTCACAGATTAGGCGGTTCTTGGGCAGGTTAAACTCCTTTTGGAGGTCCGTCAGCCGAGCACTGGCATTATATGACCGGCGGAAATGCACACAGACTTTCCTGGCCTGCCTCAGGACATCCTGTAAGCCCGGGTACCTGCCCAAGAACCGCTGCACCACCAAGTTAAGGACGTGAGCCAAACAGGGCACATGGGTCATTTGTCCCTGTCGGAGGGCAGAGAGGAGGTTGGTGCCATTGTTGCAAACCAACATTCCTGCCTTAAGTTGGCATGGCGTCAACCACCTCTGAACCTGCCCCTGCAGAGCTGACAGAACCTCTGCCCCAGTGTGGCTCCTGTCCCCCAAGCACACCAGCTCAAGCACCGCATGGCATCTTTTGGCCTGCGTACTTGCGTAGCCCCTTGAATGACTACGGAGTACCGCTGGTTCTGAGGAAGAGGCCATGGAGGAAGAAGAAGAGGAGGGGGTGGAGGAGAGAGGTGTGTCACAATCATTAGCATTTTGGAGGCGTGGTGGCGGAACAACCTCCAACACTACTGCACCTTGTCCTGCATCCTTCCCAGCTGCCAGCAGAGTCACCCAATGTGCCGTGAAACTTAGGTAACGTCCCTGTCCATGCCTGCTGGACCATGAGTCAGCGGTAATATGCACCTTACCGCTGACCGCCCTGTCCAGCGAGGCATGGACATTGCCTTCCACATGCCGGTAGAGAGCCGGAATCGCCTTCCGTGAGAAAAAGTGGCGTTTGGGTACCTGCCACTGAGGAACCGCACATTCCACAAACTCACGGAAGGGGGCAGAGTCTACCAACTGAAAAGGCAGCAGTTGAAGTGCTAGCAATTTTGCCAAGCTAGCATTCAACCGCTGGGCATGTGGATGGCTGGGAGCAAACTTCTTCCGGTGGTGCAGCAGCTGGGGCAGGGAAATTTGCCTGGTACAATCTGACGTCGGTGTACCAAAAGCAGATTGCCCACAAGTACTTGGCTGTGACACACCTAATTCTACACCTTCATTCCTCTCAGTGCAGGTCTCAGAGAGGACTGGAGGTCTAGTGGGGTTGGAAATCTCAGCTGATGAGGAGCAAGGAGAGGTCCTCTTTGTTCTTTGGTGTGGGTCTTTTAGATACGCTTGCCAACGAACTGCATGGCAGGTCAACATATGTCTGGTCAAGCATGTGGTACCCAAGCGGGAGATGTTTTGGCCACGTGAGATACGCTTGAGACATATGTTGCAAATAGTAGCGGTGCGATCTGATGCACTCGTCTCAAAAAAGGCCCACACCAAAGAACTTTTTGAATAATGCGCAGAGACTGCAGCGCCCTGCACATGTGGAGCTTTGGGGTGTGATGCAGTCAATGTGCTGCCCTTAGGCTGGCCCCTGGAGGGCATCCTGCCTCGTTGGTGATGTGCCGCCTCCTCCTTCTCCTCCTCCTCCTCCTCCTCCTCCTCCTCTTTCCTATCAGGCACCCACGTTGAGTCAGTGACCTCATCATCCCCTCCCTCCTCATCACTGGAGCAAACCTGGCAGTATGCTGCAGCAGGGGGAGCATGACTGCCAGATTGCTGTCCTTCTTGGGCACCCCCTCTGTCCATGCTCATGTTACTGCCTTCCTCGAGCTCAGTATCATCATCAGAGCCTTCCAAACGCTGGGCATTCTCCTGGAGCATGTACCCAACACTGTGGTCAAACAGTTCGAGGGACTCTTCAGGAGGACATGGTGGAGCTAGGGAAGGAGTCACTGATGACATTGAGCCGAGGGAAGAGGCCGCTGCTTTGCCAGACAAAGCACCCTGGGCATGGGTGAGAGAGGATGAGGAGGATGAGGACGGCTTGGTCATCCACTCGACCAAGTCTTCCGCATGTTGCGGCTCAACATGGCCAGCTGCCGAAAAAAAGGCCAAGCGTGTCCCATGGCCACGTGCTGATGAGGATGCACCGTCTCCATGACCAGCACTAGACACAGAGCCTGCTTGCCCTCTCTTATTGGCTTGTGACTGTCAGCCTCTCCTTCTTGGCCTTCCAGACATACTAATGACCTGTAGCTGCACTAAGCTGGGATATATATATATATATATATATATATATATATATATATATATCTGTACTGATACTGCAGCTAGCAAAATCAACTGCCTGCCTGTAGTATGAGAACACCACCAACCTTCTACAGGTAGCTTTAGCTGAACACTGTGAGGTGGACACACCCCACTAACTTGTAGGTTTAGCTGAACACTGTGAGCAGGACGCACTGCACTAAATGTAAATAGTCTAGCTGCCTGACCGTGGTACTAATCGGATCAAAAGAACACCAGTAATTTTCTTCAGGTAGCTTTATATACTGTAACAAGACAAGCCTGCCTGTCAGTAGGAAGATAACAGGAACGGATCTAGCTGAACACTGTGAGCAGGACGCACTGCACTAAATGTAAATAGTCTAGCTGCCTGACCGTGGTACTAATAGGATCAAAAGAACACCAGTAATTTTCTTCAGGTAGCTTTATATACTGTAACAAGACAAGCCTGCCTGTCAGTAGGAAGATAACAGGAACGGATCTAGCTGAACACTGTGAGCAGGATGCACTGCACTAAATGTAAATAGTCTAGCTGCCTGACCGTGGTACTAATAGGATAAAAAGAACACCAGTAATTTTCTTCAGGTAGCTTTATATACTGTAACAAGACAAGCCTGCGTGTCAGTAGGAA
The DNA here is from genome assembly GCA_037952925.1 of Lithobates clamitans. Classification (NCBI taxonomy): domain Eukaryota; kingdom Metazoa; phylum Chordata; class Amphibia; order Anura; family Ranidae; genus Lithobates; species Lithobates clamitans. The sequence continues at coordinate 690,997 of JBBGZY010001215.1, forward strand.
GATAACAGGAACGGATCTAGCTGAACACTGTGAGCAGGACGCACTGCACTAAATGTAAATAGTCTAGCTGCCTGACCGTGGTACTAATAGGATCAAAAGAACACCAGTAATTTTCTTCAGGTAGCTTTATATACTGTAACAAGACAAGCCTGCCTGTCAGTAGGAAGATAACAGGAACGGATCTAGCTGAACACTGTGAGCAGGACGCACTGTACTAAATGTAAATAGTCTAGCTGCCTGACCGTGGTACTAATAGGATCAAAAGAAGACCAGTAATTTTCTTCAGGTAGCTTTATATACTGTAACAAGACAAGCCTGCTTGTCAGTAGGAAGATAACAGGAACGGATCTAGCTGAACACTGTGAGCAGGACGCACTGTACTAAATGTAAATAGTCTAGCTGCCTGACCGTGGTACTAATAGGATCAAAAGAACACCAGTAATTTTCTTCAGGTAGCTTTATATACTGTAACAAGACAAGCCTGCCTGTCAGTAGGAAGATAACAGGAACGGATCTAGCTGAACACTGTGAGCAGGACGCACTGTACTAAATGTAAATAGTCTAGCTGCCTGACCGTGGTACTAATAGGATCAAAAGAACACCAGTAATTTTCTTCAGGTAGCTTTATATACTGTAACAAGGCAAGCCTGCCTGTCAGTAGGAAGATAACAGGAACGGATCTAGCTGAACACTGTGAGCAGGACGCACTGTACTAAATGTAAATAGTCTAGCTGCCTGACCGTGGTACTAATAGTATCAAAAGAACACCAGTAATTTTCTTTAGGTAGCTGTAAATACTGTAACAAGACAAGCCTGCCTGTCAGTAGGAAGATAACAGGAACGGATCTAGCTGAACACTGTGAGCAGGATGCACTGCACTAAATGTAAATAGTCTAGCTGCCTGACCGTGGTACTAATAGGATCAAAAGAACACCAGTAATTTTCTTTAGGTAGCTTTATATACTGTAACAAGACAAGCCTGCCTGTCAGTAGGAAGATAACAGGAACGGATCTAGCTGAACACTGTGAGCAGGACGCACTGCACTAAATGTAAATAGTCTAGCTGCCTGACCGTGGTACTAATAGGATCAAAAGAACACCAGTAATTTTCTTTAGGTAGCTTTATATACTGTAACAAGACAAGCCTGCCTGTCAGTAGGAAGATAACAGGAACGGATCTAGCTGAACACTGTGAGCAGGACGCACTGCTCGACGTCAGCACGACTCGAACACGAAGCTCATCCCTAGTGCCTAATCACCTTGTTTCTCCTCTGTTCATCTATAGTCCAACTAAGATATCATACTATATACAGTGGGGACGGAAAGTATTCAGACCCCCTTAAATTTTTCACACTTTGTTATATTGCAGCCATTTGCTAAAATAATTTAAGTTCATTTTTTTCCTCATTAATGTACACACAGCACCCCATATTGACAGAAAAACACAGAATTGTTGACATTTTTGCAGATTTATTAAAAAAGAAAAACTGAAATATCACATGGTCCTAAATATTCAGACCCTTTGCTCAGCATTTAGTAGAAGCCCCCTTTTGATCTAATACAGCCAAGAGTCTTTTTGGGAAAGATGCAACAAGTTTTTCACACCTGGATTTGGGGATCCTCTGCCATTCCTCTTTGCAGATCCTCTCCAGTTCTGTCAGGTTGGATGGTAAATGTTGGTGGACAGCCATTTTTAGGTCTCTCCAGAGATGCTCAATTGTGTTTAAGTCAGGGCTCTGGCCGGGCCATTCGAGAACAGTCACGGAGTTGTTGTGAAGCCACTCCTTCGTTATTTTAGCTGTGTGCTTAGGGTTATTGTCTTTTAGGAAGGTAAACCTTCGGCCCAGTCTGAGGTCCTGAGCACTCTGGAGAAGGTTTTCATCCAGGATATCCCTGTACTTGGCCGCATTCATCTTTCCATTGGTTGCAACCAGTCGTCCTGTCCCTGCAGCTGAAAAACACCCCCCACAGCATGATGTTGCCACCACCATGCTTCACTGTTGGGACTGTATTGGTCAGGTGATAAGCAGTGCCTGGTTTTCTCCACACATACAGCTTAGAATTAAGGCCAAAAAGTTCTATCTTGGTCTCATCAGACCAGAGAATCTTATTTCTCACCATCTTGGAGTCCTTCAGGTGTTTTTTTAGTAAACTCCATGCTGGCTTTCATGTGTCTTGCACCGAGGAGAGGCTTCCATCGGGCCACTCTGCCATAAAGCCCAGACTGGTGGAGGGCTGCAGTGATGGTTGACTTTCTACAACTTTCTCCCATCTCCCAACTCTATCTCTGGAGCTCAGCCACAGTGATCTTTGGGTTCTTCTTTACCTCTCTCACCAAGGCTCTTCTCCCCTGATAGCTCAGTTTGGCCGAATGACCAGCTCTAGGAAGGGTTCTGGTCATCCCAAACGTCTTCCATTTAAGGATTATGGAGGCCACTGTGCTCTTAGGAACCTTAAATGCAACAGAATTTTTTTTTAACCTTGGCCAGTTCTGTGCCTTTCACAATTCTGTCTCTGAGCTCTTCAGGCAGTTCCTTTGACCTCATGATTCTCATTTGCTCTGACATGCACTATGAGCTGTAAGGTCTTATATAGACAGGTGTGTGGCTTTACTAATCAAGTCCAATCAGTATAATCAAACACAGCTGGACTCAAATGAAGGTGTGAACCATCTCAAGGAGGATTAGAAGAAATGGACAGCACCTGAGTTAAATATATGAGTGTCACAGCAAAGGGTCTGAATACTTAGGACCATGTGATATTTCAGTTTTTCTTTTTTAATAAATCTGCAAAAATGTTATCAATTCTGTGTTTTTCTGTCAATATAGGGTGCTGTGTGTACATTAATGAGGACAAAAAATAACTTAAATGATTTTAGCAAATGGCTGCAATATAACAAAGAGTGAAAAATTTAAGGGGGTCTGAATACTTTCCATCCCCACTGTATTATACACTCTTAGAGGAGACCAGGTACCACCTGGCAATTTGATTTTCTATTACTATAAACCCCTAGGATCCTCAGTAACAATATTCCTGTAGGTAATACCACACTTGCTTCATTAAGCACTATACATGTTGTAATACATTGAATACCAATACTTTGCTTGATTTCTCATTATGCATGCTGTTAATATTGCATACATTGATCTTATTATTTGCTTTGTCATTTTTCAAAATTTCAAAGAAATAAAATAAAATTTTTAAAGAAATAAAATATATATATATATAAAAAAAAAAGAATATATCCCTCTTCCGAAATTTGAATTATAAATAGAATAAATTCAAATTGTAATAGAATAGAAAAAGAATAGATTATAATAGAAAAGAAAGCATAGATTAGAATAGAAAATAATAGAATAGAATAGAAAAAAAACAATAAATACTACTAATAATGTACAAAAACATCTGTAGGAATAGTGTCCCATCAAAGTCTGTCTCAGTGTACCAGCTCACACCAAAAACATGTGTCACAGTGTACCATTGCATAAAACCTCTGTAATACTAGAGTCCCAGCAACATCATATGTGAAAGCTGAAAAGTGGCCCAGGCAGGAAAGAATTGTCCAGTGTTCAGGTGCTTAAATGAAACATATATGTGCATTGTACAAGGGCTACCTGAGCTGATAAAAATAACAATCCAATACTCAAATTGTTACTTATTCCAATCAATTCAAATTAAAAAAAAAAAGTACTGCATATCATATTCCTGCTAATGAAAAAAATGATGGTCATTCTCTTTTTAAAATTGCTATCTCTAGGTCAGGTGTATTACTAGTGCCCCATCAACATTTGTCACAGTGTACCTGTGCCCTAAAACATCTGTAGTAGTAGTAGTGTGTATCCAACCAAGCAGCTGTCACAGCAGGCATGTTCCATTATGAGAAAACATCTGTACGACTGGTCAAATTAAAACATTTGAATACAAATAAAATGAAAAGAAGAGAAACAAATGAAATTAATAAAACTAATTTAACAAATCTAACTAAACTAAATTAGTTAAATAACGAATCAAAATGAAACAAAACCAAACAAATTTTTCAGTTTTGCACATGTCTACACCAGAGTGAGAGAAATAATTCTAGGGCCATTTTTTTACTGATATTGCAAAACTAAAGTGCTGTAATGGTTTTTAAAGCATTGCCTATTTGAGTACTGTACAGTTATTTTGCACTATTTTTGCAGGTGCATACACTTTTAAGAATTGACATATTTGGTACATTTTTACTTGAAGCAGTCTCATTTTTTAATTAAGAATATATTGTGTTTGTGTGCACTTAGAGATGATTTAAGTGTATTTTTTTACAGACATATAGCACTGAAAGCTTTACTTTTAAAGGACATGTTATGGGGCATCAGCCTTCTCCTAGCCTCAGTAGTTTAGAGCTAAAGAATGTCAAGCATCTTTTTATTTTCTAGTTGACCAATTAATTCCTTACAGAATCACGTCATTCTCCAACTAGAACGCTTTCTTCTAGTAATTCGTTGAAAGATATTTGTGGACTAAAAAAATAAATTACTCATACATGACTCAAACTCTTCAGTGTAATGGTGATTCATTATGGCCCGGTATATAGAAAGGAAAGGATTTTCACCAAATAAGAGGAAACCTGTGAGAGGTACAGTTTGTTGTACATGCTGGAAAATCAATTTTCTTTAATTTACCATCATTAAAGTGCATCTGGAATGAGAAAAATATATAGGCTGCTAATAATAAAAATATTATTATATTTTTATGTTATTTGGCTGTTATATTAGCCTTTATTACTTTTACTACTACCCATGTATTGCTATTATCATAGATTTCATTGAAGCATACTTAAAGTGGTTGTAAACTCTCCAACTCAAGTTCATCATATTGCAATCCCCATATTCTTTTGAAAATCTGATCTCTTTTGATGTTATACTGTATGCTTGCATAAGGGCAGATACATAAAAGTGCTAAATGCAGAAAGGCACTTAGTCCAAAGTTTACCCTGGCTGCAGGTTCCTTTCAACTACTGGTAGAGCATATGGGTTGCATGTAACATTTGGGACTGAAAAATGTTAGGCAGCTGCCTATCTTAATCAACAATTGGGGACCACTTGATGGCTTTTAAAAAGGAATGAGCCCTTACATATATTCCATCTAATAAATAAAGCCTGCACTTTGTAATAAACAATGACAATGACAATAATGCTGGGAAAAAGGAGGGTATGCAATATAAATGGGTAGGTTCGTCCAGTGGTGAAGGTTTTGGTTTATTTTGGTGGTCTCGTTTTTAGGACCTAATCTAGTCCTGTGTTCCTGCATCTTGCTTGCCTGTTACTGTGGCAGTACTATCAGGGTTGTGTTTTAATGAATACAATTTAAAAGGCAATGGGAGTTAAAGATTAAGTTCTAATACTTAATACAACATTACATTTATTTTTTAATGAAGGCAATGTAAACCTGAAATTAATTTGATATCAGCCTCTTGTAGTCCCTGAACAGCAAGGCTGGGAGTGTGAAAGAAAGCAGTACAAGGTTCCAATGAGTTCACATGCTGACAATAAATCTGCTCATATAAGGAGAGAGCAGAATGAAAAACAGAAAATCTCACCACTCAGCTGCTTCTCCTTTCACTGTCCTTCCGCAGGCTGGGGCAGATCCCAGACAACCTGGGCCCAGATGAAGTGGGCTGAATGATGTTTGACCCATTAGATTTAGGACATTTAGCAACAGAAAAAAAGAACTGCAGGGAAATTTCTGTATTTAGGTTTTTGTTTCGTTTTTTTGTCTTTTAATGGAATATTTATTTTTTCTCTTGTTATTGATGTCTGCAGTTCTGCTTAAATGTCTTCCTTCCAAAAAAAAATTAATAACTTAAAAAAACTGAAAAAATACAATGATGCAATATCTGTCTTTATTCTTTTTTTTCACATTAAGACATTTTCTAATGACAGCTGATGTACTTTAAAGTGAATGTATATCCAAAACTGTATTTTTAAGTTTAGGACAGAGTAGAGAAGAAATAAACCCCTATCAGTTTATTTTTTCCTGTCTGTATACTATTGGAGAAATATACCTATGCTTGCTGTCTCTGAAACAAGAAGTTAGAGAAAATCTTGCCAAGTGAGGTGATTGCCCCCTTCAGACAATTGTCCCCACATTTCCGCGTACCTGGTTCTAGTTTTGGGGACAAGTTAAACATTTGGGCTTATCCCTCACTTTCTTTTTTGGTGATAGTGGCCACAAATAATAATAGAGGAGTGAATCTCCCCAGTGGGGGCCCAGACAGCACAAAAAACATGACAGGGGGCCTATACTTCTCCCACTCTTTCCATAAACAAACAAACATAAAAAGAGATACACTTTAAATGAGTAGCAGGTATAAAGCGCTCATATTTTTACTCACTCACTTTCTAAAGTGATTGTTGCATACAAGCATTTTTCAATAAGCCAATAAAGCTACTAATGGATGAATATTGGCTAGAGTATAAATGTACTGTATGTGCTTATACAACTTTGGCTGGGGCGGTAAAATATAAACATCTTCAGGGACAGAGACTGATATGAACTGTATTCAATAAAAACATTATACTATGTCAGTGTTATGTAAGTATAACCAAGAAATGTTAGTTTTTTCCATGGTCAGGTACAGTTAAAATATAATAACTAGTTTGTTACTTTCACACTGCAACTGTGCTCAAGTTTGTTCGGAGAAAGTCACAAATACCAAATCAGTCTAACTTTATTGTGTGTTAAATGCTGTTTATATACAAAAAGTTCCTTCAATATTAGTATACATATTAGTAAACAAATTCCATTGTATTATATACAGTATACAATATTAGTAAACAAATTCTATTTTATTATATTCCATCCTAATTCATTGCGGTCAAGGTTGAGGATTTTATGAATAATGAATCCTTGAAGATAAATTATAAAGATTTAGGTCATTGTTTTACCTTTAAAAACATATTTTTTATTTTATTTAAGACCTTTTATTTACAAATACAAATTCAATGCATGGTGCACCCAAGACATTGATTTTGCATAGCATTCAATCAGTTTTCTAAAAAAGAAAAATTGCTTTTCCTTTTGGAACTGTGTCTCTGTCACTGATAAAAATTACTACTAAACAAATTGCCTACTATTATGTACAAAGCTCTCTTAAGCTGGCAAGTAATTCTACTAAAAAGACAAGAAACAGGGGTGTGCATGCCCGTGCACCAATGGCCAATAAAAGAGAATCAACATTTGTTGATTATAAAGTGTATCATGAAAAGAAAGAAGAAGTAAATGAGTGTATGTATATACTTATAGGATGGGAAGCATATTGATTCTGTAGGAGAGCAGAAGATAAAAAGATACCCAAGTAATACCCCTTTCTGTGGGGGTCCCCCAAGACTCTGTTCTTGGACCCCTTCTCTTCTCTATCTACTCCTCCTCCCTTGATCACTTGATAACCACCAATGGCTTCCAATACCATCTATACTCCGATGACAGCCAAATCTATCTGTCTATTCCTCACATCTCTTCTTCAGTCTCCTCTCGCATTACTAACTTACTAACTGATATATCAGCATGGATGTTGCACCACTTCCTTAAACTAAATCTCTCTAAAACCTAGTTGGTAATATTCCCCCTGCCTGTGCCCTCCTACATGACTTTTCCATCAAAATCAATAATGCACCCATCAATCCCTCCCCTCATGCCAGGGTACAAGGTGTAATCCTAGACTCTGACCTGTCCTTTCAGCCCCAAATCCAATTGTTGTCAAAAGCTTGTAGACTTAACCTCTGTAACATCTCTAAAATATGCCCCTTTTTAACAAATGAAATCACCAAGTTACCCATTCACTCCCTTGTTGCCTCTCGCCTTGACTATTGCAACACTCAGTCTATCATGAATGCTGCTGCCAGACTTATCCACCTTACCAACTGCTCAGTCTGCCACCCCTCTCCCCCAATTCCTACACTGGCTCCTGATCGCCCATGAATTAAATTCAAAATACTAAATGCAACATACAAAGTCATTCACAACTTCACAACTCTGCCCCGAGCTACATCACCAATCTTGTCTCCAAATATCACCAAAATCCTCTTCTCCACTCATATAGTTACATAGTTACATAGTTACATAGTAGGTGAGGTTGAAAAAAGACACAAGTCCATCAAGCCCAACCTATGTGTGTGATTATGTGTCAGTATTACATTACATATCCCTGTATGTTGCGGTCATTCAGGTGACTATCTAATAGTTTCTTGAATCTATCAATGCTCCCCGCTGAGACCACCGCCTGTGGAAGGGAATTCCACATCCTTGCCGCTCTTACAGTAAAGAAAGCTCTACGTAGTTTAAGGTTAAACCTCTTTTCTTCTAATTGTAATGAGTGGCCACGAGTCTTATTAAACTCTCTTCTGCGAAAAAGTTTTATCCCTATTGTGGGGTCACCAGTACAGTATTTGTAAATTGAAATCATATCCCCTCTCAAGCGTCTCTTCTCCAGAGAGAATAAGTTCAGTGCTCGCAACCTTTCCTCATAACTAAGATCCTTCAGACCCTTTATTAGCTTTGTTGCCCTTCTTTGTACTCGCTCCATTTCCAGTACATCCCTCCTGAGGACTGGTGCCCAGAACTGGACAGCATGCTCCAGGTGCGGCCGGACCAGAGTCTTGTAGAGCGGGAGAATTATTGTTTTATCTCTGGAGTTGATCCCCCTTTTAATGCATGCCAATATTCTGTTTGCTTTATTAGCAGCAGCTTGGCATTGCATGCCATTGCTGAGCCTATCATCTACTAGGACCCCCAGGTCCTTTTCCATCCTAGATTCTCCCAGAGGTTCTCCCCCCAGTGTATAGATTGCATTCATATTTTTGCAACCCAAATGCATTATTTAACATTTTTCTACATTGAACCTCATTTGCCATGTAGTCGCCCACCCCATTAATTTGTTCAGGTCTTTTTGCAAGGTTTCCACATCCTGCAGAGAAGTTATTGCCCTGCTTAGCTTAGTATCGTCTGCAAATACAGAGATTGAACTGTTTATCCCATCCTCCAGGTCGTTTATAAACAAATTAAATAGGATTGGTCCCAGCACAGAACCCTGGGGAACCCCACTACCCACCCCTGACCATTCTGAGTACTCCTCTCAAGACCTCCTACTCTCAAGCCCCCTTGTCTCCTCCTACCATGCTCATCTCCAGGATTTCTCCAGAGCCTCTCCCATCCTCTGGAACTCTCTACCTAACCTGTCTGGCTATCTCCAACTCTAGCTACCTTAAGGGAACCCTGATAACTCATCTCTTGAGGAAAGCCAATCATGCCTCCAGCTAATCTTTTACCACTTCCATCAGCTCATTCCCCACAGTTACGACCTTTTGTACCACCTGCCCCACCCTATTAGTTTGTAAGCTCTTCTGAGCAGGGCCCTCTTAATCCCCTTGTATTGTATTGTAACAGTATTGTCTCCCTTTTATATTGTAAAGCGCTGCTTAAACTGTAGCTATATATAAATATATATAAATCCTGTATAATATATATAATAATTATACAAAGAGAAATAGTTCCCCTATTGGTGGACTTTTTAGGCACGTATAAAAAGGCGTAGAAGAGTTTATAGAGTACAGATAAAGTTTATTAAATAGAAAAATACTAAAAAATATGACAATAATGTAACATCTATTATGGGAATTCGAATCAAGCAGTTTTACATTTGTGTATATACAGTGTAAAAAACAATACAGTACTCTTGCACCCGACAAGTTAATATTAATAATAATACTATAATAATAATGCTATTATTAACACACAACTTGCTCAAAAGTCTTCCCTTATTTAAATATTGGACATCAGACTAGTTGTTCCAAAGCTACATCAGCACACAAAAAGATAAGTAGGTGAACCCCTCATTTAGACCATGAGGTGCCCTTGATCCCCCTTGATCCCAAACGGAAAATCCATTTGGCCTTTGTTTTGAGTAGGGTCTTTTTTAGATTACCATTCCTTGGGCCCAGACAGAAACACAGAATGACCCATTGAGTTTTGTCTGAACAGAGCAGAAAGGGGGGATGTTATTAACTCTTCTTACTCATTCAGATGTTAAATCCTATAAAGTTTTTTTTCCCCAGAAAATCAGTTAAGGTTAGGCTAGTAAACATGTGGAAAGACACTTAGAACTCCACATGGTGGCTAGAAACAATAAACATTTCATGTTCACATATAAAATTGTATATTTACCTGACTTGTGTTTTTGTTTTTTTGCTATAAACAAAATAAATAAAGATCAATGTTGTCTGCATACCACATTTATTTGCAATTATCTTGTGCCATTGCTACACAGCCTGTTTGGGTTGCCTATCAGCTCTACAAGGCAGGCTGAAAACAATGCTGCTAACTGTGAGGCAGTTGCCAAGCACTGTCAGCCTGCATTAGGGATTGCTATAACTGACATGATTTCCAAACTTTACAAATGATTCACTCCCCAAAAAAAAAATACTTAAAGTGGAGCTGTAATAAAAAAATATGAACAGGCAGACTTTTTAATACAGAATTGTCACACAAGGCTTGATTTAGTAAAGGCAACAATACTGTTCATTTTGCAAGTGAAGTTGTACTTTGCATGGGAACATGGAGAAGCTTACTTTGCAAAGAATATTCAATCATGTACAAGGAAAATAAAAAAAAATCTGCATTTTTTTGCTTGCACATGATCGGATGATGGAAGTAATCAGAGATTCACTTCAGTCACTAAGCCATAGAGAGAATTCCTGTACAAAGTGAACAGTCTATTTGCCCTTAGTAACTCAACCCATTATGGCTCTTCTGCATTAAAGTATTCTGACCTGTTCACACTGTATACTGAGCTGTGCATGCACAGCTCGATGTTTAATTTTGGGATCCGCTGAGATAAATGATCAAAAGGGAGTGACTAAATCTTGGCCCTGACAATCATAATGGCTGAAAATCAGAACCCACAAGATGTCAAGCCAAAAGATATCAGCAGCTGTCCAGGAGCTCCTGGACTTTGCATCGCTGGATGTTTTAATTAATTTTGATTAATATAAATAAGAAAAAACTGTAAACATTGAGGCAAGATGCCAAACAAAAATAAAAATAAAATTTGGTTTTAAATACATTTTAGCAGAGTTTTACATTTGAAAGTATGAATTGCTGAGAGGTAGAATTACTAAACAGAAAATCTTTCTTTAACTAAGAAATAACTCTTTCAATCAACACAACTTTAATATAGTTCATTCTGATCATGTCCTAATATTTATATAAATAGTATTATCAATATAATCATTCTTGTATTTTGTATGTTAGTTCCTTGTGGGAATTGACATTTGAGAAATTCCTGAAGTGGCATCTTACATGATATTGGAATGCTTTATATTTTCAATTTGGCTACCCACCAGTGAAAGACCGTTATCTCAAGTATTACAACTTACATGGTACAGAAAGGGTAATGGCACAATTAAACTGAACATCCAATTTAATTTTGACTTATTAATTTAATTTTAAATATCAAGTTTCATAGATCACTTGGGATTACAAAGAACATGCTGAATCATTGGTTCGGGTGTTGCATGGCAAGAGGGTAACAAAGTGTCCAAACACATTAGTCATAAGTCATCTTTTCACCTTGTTAAATAATGGTAGACTATTTGCTCGATACTACAATATTTTTTTTTAAATCATAAAAATGAGATTACAGATTGAATAAAAATGAGTTACTATGAATTCAAAGTTCACCAGCCCGAAGCAGAGAACTAACATATTTTGTCAAATGCTTCATGCCCAATTTTTATCAATTACTCCTACATTATTGAGCATTGATTATTTCTGATTCTATTGTAAGTAGCTTCTGTAGCTGTGCGATGCAGCCACATAATGGGGTTGATTAATTATTGGAATAAAAAAAAGTGAAGGTTCAATTAGCGTAGTAAATTGTGTAATTCTTTCTTTGCTTTTAATACCCGATCGTGTGTAGGTGAAAAAAAATAATTTTTTTTTTTTTTTTTTATAATTGACAATTTTTATTATTTTTCAACAGAAAAGAAAAAATTAACAATTACAGCATTATAGTATTGGGTACAGGAATAAAAAGATGTCATAGTGTCACATTTCAATTTGGCACATAGTCATCCAAACATTGGACGGTTAAGCCTGGCAATATAAACAGTTAGTAATGAAACGGAGTAGGTTAACTAGACTGTTAAGCGTTTCATACATTGTATCCATTAGTACCCTTTACATATGTATATAGCTTCACAAAAAGGAAAAAAAATAAAAGAATAAAAAAGAAAGAAGAAAAAGAGTAGATAGAGGGGGAAAAGAAAGGGGGGGGAAGGTCGCCACCCATCGCCAAACCCGGGACAAGTCTGTGGGGGACGGGTTATAGATACATGAATGACCCATATCATTAAGTCACAGGAGTCTCAAACAGAACCCAGGGTTCCCAAATACGGTTATGTTTCTCAAGAGTATCATTTAATGAGGCCGTAAGATATTCCATTCTCTTAACATCCCTAATCCTGGAGTGCAGCTCAGTCAGTGAAGGAGTCTCTCTTTTTTTCCATTTTAGAGCCACCAGGCAGCGTGCTGCAGTAAGCACATGCGCTAAAAGTTTTTTGGAGGTTTTTGAGAAGGTGGCAGGTGGAAGGCCCAAAAGAAAGATCTTCGGGTCTAGAAGCACTCCAGTATCAAAGATAGACTGAAGCAGGGATTGTACCATACTCCAGTAAGGGCTGATTAGAGGGCAGGTCCAATAGACATGAAATAGTGTTCCCCTATCCTTATAGCATCTCCAACAGCGAGAATCGGCTGTGGGATATATAGAGTGAAACAGGTCAGGGGTCTGATACCAATGGAATAGTATTTTGTATTGATTTTCTTTATAAAGCGTGCATATGGAGCTTTTAGTAGCCTGGTTCCATATAAATTGCCAGGTCTTAAGGGATAGATCTGAGCCCAAAGCCTGCTCCCACTTAGCCATATATGGGTGTCGTGGCCCATCTGGTGAGAAATCAGTGACCAGTATTTGGTAGGAACGTGAAATCATGCCTTTAGGGGACGAGCCCTCTAAACATAGTTTTTCGAAGTCTGTCAGGGGGGAGAATCTTAAATTCGACCTCAGTGATTGTGCATAATGGCGTATTTGTAGGTAACTGAAAAAAGCCTGCTTGGGAATATCAAAAAATTTTTGTAGTTCTTGGAAGGATCGTAGCATTCTAGTTTTAGGGTCAATTAATTGTCCATACCGAAATATAGCCTTATCCATCCAGAAATGGGACATCTGTGAGGTTAAGCTGTCAGGGATATTGGGTGTGAATAGGAATGAGGTGACTGGGGACGACATGGTGGTGAGCGGATATTTCAGTTTGGCCCGTCGCCATAATGTACGTAGGAGAACCATTGGTCCTAGCAATTGTACGCTGCCTGGAGGTATATCAGAGCTCCAAAGCATGGAATTTGGGTGTATAGGGGCTAGCCATAACTTTTCTATCTGTGTCCACCTATTGTAAGCATGTAGGGTACACCAGGAGGCTATAGGTCTTAGTTGGGCTGCTAGATAGTACTTAGCTATATTGGGGAACGCCAGTCCTCCTTGGTTACGTGGGGCATATAGAACCGATCTAGCAACACGGTGTCTTTTATAATTCCAGAAGAAGTTTATTAGGTCACCCTGAAGTTTTTTTAGGTGTGAACTCGGAATGGGGATAGGGAGCGTCTCAAACAAATATAGAAGTCTAGGTAGTATCGTCATCTTCAAGGTTGCAAGTCTACCAAAAAGGGACAGTTTCAAGGATCTCCATTTATTTAAGGAGGTTCTGACAGAAGCGAATATTTGGGGGAAGTTGGCCTTGTATAGAGTGTTGTATGTGGGTGTAATATGCACCCCCAGATATTTTAAGGAAGAGGTCCGCCAAGAGTATGGAAAAGTTTGTGAAAGCGTTGAGAATGTATGGGGTGATAAATTAAGAGGGAGAACCTCTGTCTTGGAGCTGTTAATTTTATAACCCGAGAGGGTGCTATATCTCTCCAGCTCTGCTTGTAAGTTCGGAAGAGATATATGAGGTTGGGTGAGAGTGAGGAGGACATCATCCGCAAATAAGGAGATTTTGAAGTCTCTAGTATGGACTGGTATACCATGTACACTTGGGTTGTTTCTGATATGGGCTGCCAGTGGTTCAATGCATAGGGCATATAAAAGAGGGGAGAGTGGGCAGCCTTGGCGGGTCCCATTAAAAATTAAAAAAGTAGGGGAAGTTGCAAAATTAGTGTGAACCTGGGCTGTTGGTGCCGAGTATAGGTGGGTGATAGCTCGAAGGAACGGGCCCTCAATACCAGCCCGGTTAAGAGTCGCGAACAGGAAGGGCCAGCCCAGCCTATCAAAGGCTTTTTCGGCATCCAAACTGAGCAATATTGCCTCTAATTTGTTCCTGTTCGCAACCTCAACCAGGTCAATGACCCTCCGGGTGTTATCCCCAGCCTGTCGACAAGGAATAAAGCCCACTTGGTCTCTATGGACCAGAGACGGCATGAAGTTGTTTAATCTATTGGCCAATATTTTCATAAAGATTTTTAAGTCTGTATTTAGAAGTGCTATCGGCCTGTAATTGCATGGGAGGGTGTGGTCTTTCCCTAGCTTTGGGATTAGTGTCATGTAGGAGTTTTGCATATCTCTGGGGATGGGTGCGTTAGAAAGAAATGAATTAAAGAGATTTGTCATATGGGGGAGTAAGTGTGTTAGGAACGTCTTATAATAGAGGTACGGTAGTCCATCAGGCCCAGGGGCCTTATTATTTGGTAACAGTTTAATTGTTTCTGTTATCTCCTCCTCTGTGATGGAGGCGTTAAGAGTCTCCAGGGCAGAGGGGGTGAGCTTGGGAGTGTCAGCTTCCGCTAAATAGGTGTAGATGGCCTGGGTTAGGTCAGGAGGAGGTGGGTTGTGCGGAACATTCGGGTCATTATACAATTCAGAATAAAAATCGTGAAAAAGTTGTGCTATTTTGTCAGGGTGGGAGTGGAGGACGCCATGTGCCTCCCTAAGTTGTGTAGTGGTGGCGGTTGCCGCCTGGTCGCAAAGCTGTTTCGCCAAGAGTGTATGTGGTTTGTTGGCTTTGTCGTAGTAAGTCTGTCTAAGCCTGACTAGTGCCTTTTCTATCTTCCCTATTTCAATATCTCTCAGTCCAGCCCTTACACTAGTGAGTTCTCTAAGGATTGTCAGGGATGGGGACTTGAGCAAGCGCATTTCTAGATGCTTGAGTTTGTCTAGAAGGGCGCTGCGTGTGGCATTAGCGTTTCTTTTTAAGGCCGTGGAAAGTGAGATACATTGGCCTCGTAAGACCGCTTTATGGGCCTCCCACAAAGATGGGGCGGAGATCTCAGAGGAGCAATTTTCCACAAAGTATTGCTTCAAATTTTGTTCTAGTTCTATTCTGGATGGGTCATGTTTAAGTAGGAAGTCGTTTAGGCGCCAGTGGCATTTGCGAAGGGAGCTCGGGGAGAGTGTCAGAGATAATGTAATCGGTGCATGGTCCGACCAAGAGATGGCCTGAATGTCTGATTTCGTGCATGTTCGCAGCGTCGGGGCATTAACAAAGAAATAATCTAGTCGTGAGTGGGACATATGGGGATGGGAATAAAAAGTGAATTGTTTAGCTGATGGATATGTGGTGCGCCAGGTGTCAAACAGGGCATATTTCCTAGTAAGTTGGCGAAACTGGGTGGCTGTTCTATTGGTGTTTGCCTGAGATTTCCCCCGACCAATTGAATGTTTATCAAGACCCGGAGAATGGACAAGATTAAAATCTCCTCCGATCACCAGGTATTGATGGGGGGCCTCAAACAAGCGGTCAAAGACCTTAGACAAAAAAGGGATTTGATTCGTGTTTGGGGCATAGATATTGCATAGAGTGATATTCACTCCTCTCCAAAGGCCTCGGAGGATGAGGTAATGTCCCAGAGGGTCAGAGTATAGGGATTGCAACTGGAAGGGGGAGCCTTGCTTAAAAAGGATTGCCACCCCTGCCCGTTTATGTGGGCCAGAGGTCTGATATATATGAGGGTATTGCCGTCGTGCGAATGTCATGGTGCCTGTTTTATCAAGGTGGGTCTCTTGAATGAAAATAATGTCCGCTTTAGACCGTTTGAACTCTCGTAGCGCTAGGCTTCTCTTAACATTTGAATTAAGGCCCTTTACATTTAGTGAAAATATATCAATCATGGTGGGTGTTTAGTGGAAAGGTACAGTAGCTTACCTAGCAGGTGCAGCAGAGCCTTGGAGTATAGGAGGTCCCTATAGTGGGTCTCCATGGTGGTTGCGGTGTGAAAGCCTATGATCCCCTGAACATGAACCTGGTCCCGGAGATGGGCGACGGCCAGGGAATTGAAAAGGGAAAGAGAAATAGGAATAGCAGTGGGAGAGAAACATAAGAAAAGGTACAAAAAACAGAAAAAAAACACAAAGGTTAGTGCAACGTTAAGGTTATTCAACCGTTCACAATATAACCCACCTACACAGAGTGATGGGATGGGAGACTCCGAAGGGCCCCCTCCGATGTCGGGGCCAAAAATACCAGTGTCAGAGAAAATTAAAAAAAGAGCCATTCGAAGAGTCCCGGGGGGGAGGAAAGGATGGACCCAAGGGGGAGAGGATAACCCCCCTCCGGGCCTGCCTGCATCTAAAAAAAAAAAAAATTATGAAAACTTAAGTAACAGAAAAAACAGGGAACCTGCATGCATAAAAATGGCAACCGACATGTCTATACTTATGTCACTGATCTGAATAAAAGAATAAACCCATGAGGCTTTTGATTCGTGAAATTTGAAGCAAAAGTAAGATAACTTCTGTGGGTTCGAAAATGATGGTATAGAGGTATACGTATATGAAATCTCCTCTTCGTAATAGTATTCTCCTATGGTTTAACCTCCAACAAGGGGGGAGCCAAAACAGAGAGGGGGTGCCATGTCCCTCCCCTGAAACAGACAAACAGTAAGAAAGAAGGGACAGAGTGAGAGTGGGGAGCAGGTGCAGATAGATGTAGGAGAAGGGAGAAGGAGAGAGGGAGGGGGGGGGAGAGGAAAAAAGAGGGGGGAGAAAGGGGAGAGGGTAGAGAAGAAGAGGGTGTGGGAGAGAGAGGGGGAACATGGGGGGGGGAGATGGCACAACCCGACTAGTTATGTAAGTCCTATCTAAACCTTATGATCACAATCAAACATGCATTGCTAACTCAAGAGAGAATCCGTTTGCTGAGTAAGTCCATACTATAAATGAGTAGGGTGAACAGGATATGTCTCCGGGTTCTCAGGTAGAAAAACAGAAAGGGACAAACCATACGAAACTGAGGTGATACAACTGGGTAAGATGAGAGTTCAGATGAGCAGCAGTTCATCGCTGACGAGGTGGAGGAGACGGACCCGCGGATCGTGGTCTTGTGCGTTTCCGACCTGTGACCTGGATCCAAGGGTCTGGGCGAGGTGGGGGAAGTGGCAACGGTTCCCATCCAGGGGTAGGTGGTACCGGTATATCCAGTTCTCTGCAGAAAAATTGAAGATCCTCCGGGTAACGAAGGGTAGTGGACTTTCCGTCTTTTTTTGCCGTGAGGCTGAAGGGAAAACCCCAATGATAGCGAAAGTCATGCTCTCTTAGCAGGGTGAGGAGTGGTTGCAAAGATCTTCTCTGTTGGAGGGTGATCCATGAGAGGTCTGGAAAAAGTTGCAGGGAAGCCCCGTCAAAATCAATAGCATGCATGTTTCGCGCCTTTCTCATAATGTCCTCCTTGAGGGTATAGTTGTGGACTCTGCAGATCACGTCACATGGACGAGATCCTGGCCCACGGGGACGCAGAGCTCGGTGTGCACGGTCCAGTTTAACCCGCTGATGTTCTGGGAGACCTAGAATGCTATTGAAAATGGCTTGCAGAGTCACATTTAGGTCTTCTTCTTGTGTCGCCTCCGGTAGACCCCTGACCCTAATATTATTACGCCTGCCTCTGTTGTCGAGGTCCTCAAGGTGGCGTTGGAAGTCCCTAAGGGTGGTAGCTTGTGAAGCTAAGCGGTCGTGTATTTGTGAGAGTTCAATTTTTGTGTCATTTGTTTCTTCTTCTAAGGATGCGACTTTAGTGGACAGTTGGTGAAGATCAGTGCGAAGCATATTAATCTCTGTTCTACATGTGTCACGCACTTCTTGAATTAGCATTCGGAAGTCCTGTTTTGTGGGCATGCAGCGGACGTAGTCTCGCCAAGATGTACATGCTTCAGGGTCAGGGTCAAAGTCTGGTGCAGTGTGGGCATGAGAGCCCTGCACTACCGCAGAGTAGGAAGCTGGCGTGGGGGGTCCCCTCTGAGGTGGTAGTGATGGGGTAGTAATGCTGGAGTGCTTGGTTAGCAATGGGCCTTGCGGAGTCCCCGTGTGTGGATAAGCCCCCTGTGATCCTGGTGGCTTTAGGGCCTGGGATAGTGCCGGAGCCTGGACTGTGTCCCTCTGGAGAGGGGAGAGAGAAGGGGTTCTGTCCCTGTGTGGCTGGGGGCGTTGTGGCAGGGAGCGGGGGTCCCATTCTGGAGCATACGAGTCCCAAGAGGGGGATGGTTGGCCGGATGACATAGAGGGCGCAGGCCCTATGAGGCATGGGGGAAAAGTCTGCGATAGACTGCCCAGCATGTGGCCTCCGGAGGAGGGGGCAACCGAAAGTTCAGCAGGGGGGGTCGGAGGGTGGGTAGAGGGTAGGTCACCTTCGGATCCATACCTGTCGCTTCTGCGGTCAGCAGAAGCTTGGAGAGAGGAGGATGGTGAGGTTGCTGTATGTGGCGCCGGCGCCATCTTGGCCTCGTGGTGTCCGGCCGTAGCTCCTTGCCCGAAGTACTCAGTAATGAGTGGTGGGGGGACCGAGGAAGAACTGGTGGTATGTCCTCTGGGGTCCGTTTCCTTATTTTTGCGCGGTTTGCCCATGTTTAGTGGCGGTAAGGTGCAGGTCCCAGCTCTATGCAGGCAGGCCGGAGCGGGAGCCTCAGTGAAACACGTCCGCTCGGGAAGCCATCCAAGCCATGCCCCCGAAAAAAAAATAATTTTGCCATGACTTAATAATTAAAGTAAGCATGTATGTGTTATTGTTGCTCTTACAACATATTTCAACTCGTTATTTCATGTGCCTTTATTTAATTTGCAAATAACCACACTATACTTTCTACAACAAATAAAGCCTTTAACATTATTGTAAACAGGACAAAACATCAAATAAAATTAGCATTTTTTTTAAAGTAACATTAGTTGTTTTAAAAACAAAACATTGGTTAAACTGAAAAAAAAAAAATCTATTTTTACTATTATTTTATTTATCTATTGCAAATCATACCCATAACTGAAAATTGCTCCCATCTATAAGGTCAAAGGGTACAGGAGCTGAAGTGTTTATCTACTAAACAAAGTGAATATTCTCTATTCCTTTAGTAATGCAACCCTAATAACTTCATTGCTCTTTTAACCGTCCTATAGATAAGAACAAGCTTCAGGTCCGAGTGGAACATGAGTTTGAACCAAAGCAAAGTCATTCAAGGTTCATGAACATGGTGAACAATGTGGTTGACACCTCCCTATAAAAGGCAGGGTTTCTGGCAATCTTTATTCAGTGTATGTTGGAGGTGACATGGTGAAGTTAGGGAAAGATCACATAGTCTATGAAGGGAGAGCTAGGTGGTGCTGCTGGTTGCTAAAAGCAACAATATTTACACTGCATCACAGACACAATCCAGTCCTGGAGCAGGTAGGGTTAGATCACAGAGCCTGTGCAGGAAGAGATCCATCATAGACAGTGCTGCCTAAAATTCCTGTACTTACAGTCAGTGTGTGTTAGGGACGTTGAAGTAGATAGGGATAGATTACATAGTGTTTGCAGGGCAAAATAGTTTCTACCACCCTTTGCAGTGTCATTTAAAAGTCCTGTATTTACAGTCAGTGTGTGTGTGATCAACAGTTTGATTATAAAGCGAAAAACAAAACGTGTTTACAGGAAGATATACCCTTTTGTTTGTGTCAGGAACAACTTAATTCCTACTGCACTGCTACTGTAAAGTTGATTTCTTGAATAGAAGCTGGATGGTGTGTCTATTTTTTAAAATGTGCCTAGTGGCTTCCGGTTCCGGCGCCGCATGGAGTAGCTGCTCTTTACATCAGCTCCTGCAGCTCGACTCCAAAAACGGCATATAAAACCGCCCAACCCGCAAATCTCACCGGCACCTGCCCCACGCTCTTCCCAGTCACAAGATGGACCGGTTTGTTGAAAAAACCGGCCCGCGATCGTACGCGGCCACGACGGCGCGGACACCACAGCCACAAATCGAGGCCCCGGCTTCGGCCTACATGGAGCCTCCCACAGAAACAGAGCCTGACATGGAGGTAAGCGGTGCTGCGGCCCCCTCCTCACCTGCTGATACATCCACTCCACTCACAGGCACATCCTGCACTGAGAGGATAGCACAGGCTGTAGCAGCTCTTCTCTCCCCAATGATCACAGCCTCAGTGGAGAAGGCTGTCAGCGCAGGCATGCAGCAGCTCCAGGCCCAGCTAGGGGAACATGCCTCCAGGCTGAATGAACTGAGCACCGCATAGCTAACATTGAGGAAGAACTATACCACTCTCAATCCTCAGAGCAGGCCCAAGACAAAACTAACAAATACATTCTTGAAAAGCTGGACGATTTGTAAAATAGATCCAGAAGGAGCAATCTGCGATTTGTGGGCATCCCAGAATCGCTACAGCCTTCAGCTCTCACAGACTTATGCTCCAGACGCATTCCCGAAGCACTAGGCCTACCAGGCCCCTGCACAGTAGAACGTGCACACCGCATGGGAACCTTTAACTCGGATCGCAAATCGCCCCGTCCCATAATCGCAAAGTGCCTCAATTACTTGGATAAAGCTTTCATCCTGCAAAAATTCAGGCAATCTAGCTCTCTTGAAATTGACGGCATGAAAATCCTGATTTTCGTGGATTACTCTATTGAGGTGTCCCAGAAGAGGAAAGCCTTTCAACAGGTTTGCTCGGAGCTACATCATCAACAACTCAAATTTACTTTGGCGTTCCCAGCTACTCTCCGACTTAAAGCCCCGAATGGCGACCAACTCTCCTTCCATGACCCAAAAGAAGCTGAGGCCTTCCTACAATCACTACGCTCGGGCCCCAACCTCAGCCCCTCTCCTAGAGCGACTCCTGTCAACCGTGCTCTAGACCAAAGGAGCCCACGCAAAGACTCTCCAAAACGGTTTAGAGCCCCTGCACCGGACCAACACCGCTCCACACCTCGTTGAAGACCACTATCACGGTCCCAAATTGTTCACCTCACCGCATCGCCTCTAACGGCCATGGTGGTTCATCTTTCAACGAGATGTCTTATTCAAGAGAAAAAAGCTAAATCTTTTCCCTCAAGCTTGTTCTCTCTTCCTCCCCAGGCAAATCAGCTACTGGTAGGCCAAGCAGTACTCTAATGTTTTACATATTGTTAACTGGTTAACTTGATTTTGTTATACCTCAGGTGTTGATTTTCTCCCCTGGCTCCCCTGTGTAACCCACTCCTCCTTTAATATTGCACTGCACAATCCAAGCTGCCAATACACATCACCCCCTTAATTATGGGTTTTCTGTACAGCAGTCTCTGGGTCTTGCGATGGGAGCTGGCCTACACAGTGAACTCCATGCAGAAAAAAGCGAAGTTTATTGAATATGTTTTATTGTTTCTTTTTGCTACCCCCCTCCTTCTAGACCCCTCCCTATATTGCGCACCACCATCTTATGATACGTACGCCCCCATTGGTTGTACAAACCCTCATTCAGACAGACTAAACCCCTCCAGAATCCAGCCTCTTCTCACATCACACCACCTCATATTAACCTATGAAGATCATGTAATATCTGCACATACTACCTCAGTGACCCCCCCTATATGAAACTGATCTCCTGGAATGTTAAAGGGCTTCGTTCACCTAATAAGAGAATGAAAATCCTCCGTCACCTTAAAAGACTCAAAACCGATATTGCCCTGCTCCAAGAAACCCACCTTTCCGCTTCTGACTTTCACTGCATGAAAAAATTATGGGTAGGCACGATACTAGGCTCAGATTCCAATGGATGCAAAGCAGGAGTCTTGATACTTATACACAAAAACCTCCCATGTGAGGTCCTATCTGTTAAATCAGATTCACAGGAACGCCTTATCTCAGCCCACATTAAATTAGGAACCAAGGATATGATAATCTCCAACATCTATGCGCCCAATAACCCCACAAAGCAATTTTATAGTGAACTTTCAACATGGCTCCTTAGTGACCCGACTCCCCCACATATAGCCGGCAGAGACTTTAACTCCACAATTCACCTGAAAGACAACAGATCCACTTCTAAGCGCACATGTCCCCCCCCAGACCAACCTTCTACCACTGATATCCGACGCGGACATACACGACATTGCCATATTCGACCACGCACCGATCTCGACTACGATCGACAACCCTGATCTACACCCGAACCCTAAAATATGGTGTTTCCCATCTTATCTCCACAACAACTCTGACTTCCGACAATATATGGAAAACGCCTGGTCAGAATACACCTCGACCAATGCTGGACACTCTGACAACCCCAATCTATTCTGGGAAGCAGGCAAAGCATTTCTCAGAGGCCGTACAATCTCTTATGCTGCATCCTTTAAGAGAAATACACTTAAAAAATACAAACTAGCCAGCTCCCGACTGCACCTAGCCCAACGATCACTACTCATAAACAACTCCACTGATAATAGGAAGACATGGCAGTCAGCAAAACAATCCTTTGACACTTGGGCCGAAACCCTAGAACAAACAAAAAAAGCTTACATGGATGCCACCCTCCATAAATTCGGCAATAAAGCAGGTAAACTCCTGGCCAATTTATGTAGGGGACCCTATCGTCCGACCCATATCACATCTCTCTGTGACTCTCTGGGTAACATAAAAAACACCCAAAAAGACATAAATGAAACCATGCTACAATACTATTCCTCCCTTTACGCACCAGACCCCATAAATGCCTCGACAGCACAATCTTTTCTTGAAAAGGTAACCCTCTCTCAAGTATCACCTTCACAGTTAGATGCCCTAAACGCACCTATATCTCTCCACGAAATTTCTACTGCCATTAAAAACCTAGCTCCTTCTAAAGCCCCAGGCCCTGATGGATTCACAGGAGAATTCTACAAGTCCCTACAACCAATCTTAGAACCCACACTCCACGAAGTATATCAACACATATGGTCTGGGGGCACATATTTACCCACGGGCAACCAAGCCATTATAAAACTGCTAGCCAAGAAAGGTAAAGACCCCCAAGAACCAGGTTCATATAGGCCTATTTCACTCCTAAACCTGGATGTCAAAATCCTTTCCAAAATTATTGCCACAAGACTAGCCGACATCATACTCTCTCTAATACACCCTGCCCAATCTGGGTTTGTGAAAGGCAGAACTGCCACCATGAACATCAGGAAGGTAATGATGGCCCTGGAACATGCCAAATGCAACTCTGAGGGAAAATATGCTATCATCACCCTGGATGCGGAGAAAGCCTTCGATAACGTCAGTTTCGAATGGCTTTCTTTAGTCATGACTAAAATGGGTTTCTCCGGTTCTTTCGCCCATCTTATAAACACCATGTATACCGCCCCGGCTGCTAGACTGGTGGCGGCAGGCCTCCTATCTGAGGAATTCCGCCTCCATAAAGGTACTCGGCAGGGTTGCCCCCTATCACCACTTCTCTTTAACATCGCATTAGAACCATTATCTAGATATTTATCCCACGTAGCCCCACTAAATGGCATTCCCATTGGCAAACAGGAGCTTCGCACCTCACTCTTCGCGGACGATGTCCTTGTATTCTCAGCCAACCCCTCCTCTGACACGCTCACGATTAAACCAATTTAGACTATGCTCAGGCCTTCGCATAAACTATAACAAAAGTGAAATCCTCCCCCTAGGCACCGTGTCCAACCCTTCCTGGACACAGAACTCCATATTCTCTGTAGCACACTCCCACATCACTTACTTGGGCATAAAAATAGGAAAACTACCCTCCTCTCTCTACCACCTTAACTACCCCCCATTACTCAAAAAGATCTCTCAAGAACTAGTCAACTGGATGGATCTGCCTCTTTCGCTACTGGGAAGATGCCATCTAGTGAAAATGGTCAGCTTCGCCCGCCTACTCTATCCACTACAAACCATTCCCTTACTCATGCAACATAAAGACACAAAAATTCTCAATGATGCAATCTCCAAATTCTTATGGCGAAATAAGCGACCACGAATTGCACTCACTAAGCTTTACCTTCCCAGGCGCAAAGGGGGTATTAGTCTCCCTAATGTCAGGATCTACAATTTAGCCTGCCTCTTGAGGATAAGTTTAGATTGGGTAGCTCAAACATCTCGCTTCTCCAATTTTTACCTGGAAACAGAAATGGTTCACCCATACTCCCTGGTAGCTCTCCTTCACTGCAAGTGGAAATCCGTTCCTCCGCCCCTTCAACATAACCTCCTACTTCGGGACACAGCAATTGCCTGGAGGGAGATCCGGAAAAGCCTCAAACTCTCACCTTTTATATCTAGACACCTTCCAATACAAGGAAACCTGTGCTTTTCCCCAGGTCTGGAACGCCAGCCATATGTCACCTGGCAACAGAAAGGCCTCTCCGACTTCTCCGTGATTCAGAGACTGGCCGCCCCATCCCTTTCAAGTCATTAGCGAAGAAATTCCAACTTCCCCATTCACACATCTTCCAATATGGTCAATGCATCAGCTTTCTCAAAAATGCTTGCAGAGAGGATCGCAAAAGATTCAAAACGTCCCTGTCAGACTCTCTCCTCTTAAAGGGCTCCTACAAAATCTCAGACATATACCAGCCTCTCCTCCTAAAAATCATTCCCTCACTGGAGTCCTCATCAGCAGCTAACTGGGCAAAAGACTTCCCTGATACCGACTTAGTAAACAAACTACTTCAAGGCCTCAACACTATTTACAAATTGGTGCCTAACGAATCTTGGAGGGAGACCCAACTTAAGATCGTCCATCGTGCTCACATACCTTTCCTCTCGAACAAACCAGCGCAAACTGCCCACACATGCAGTTATGTCAACACCCCAGGCCGTCTTTGACCCATCGTTTCTGGTCTTGCACTTTCATATCCGCCTTCTGGGACCAAGTCCTACAGTACATATTTGAGGTGACCCTGCTAAAATTACCTAAGGACCCCCTACTCCTCATTTTCGGACACTGGGACCCCCAGCTGTTACCCTGGTCACCAAACTCTACCCCCTCATGCAAAGATTGGATCCTGATATGCCTCCTATTCGCTAGAAGAGCCATCCTGAGAAATTGGATCTCCAACGCATGTCCCAACACCTCTCAAATCAAAAGGGATCTCCTACAACTACTCTACAAAGACAGGATCAACATGGACTTAACGCACGAAAGGACCAAGTCACGCTTCCACCACAAATGGGGAGCTTTTATGACCTCAACCCTCACTCCCACGGATATAGTTCATCTCGAGACTTTCTCCTTCCTATATCACGACGCCTCCCCCACACCTTAGATGGAATGCTTTCTCCAAACCAAGGATCTACAACACAAGGACTCCAACTCTTACCAAAACTACAACATAGTACAAGAAGGGGGTGACCACAATTGTTACAAATGACATTGATATTACTACCATAAAAATCATAGCTTTTACCTTTACGTTTTACCCACAGGCTACAATATTCATCCAAAACATGAACTTGGTGCTCATTTTCCCTACTCCCCCCCCCCCTGATGTATATTCTGTTTTCTTTCTGGCTTTTCTCCACTCACCTTCCTCCCCACCCCACACCTTATGTGGGGTACATCCAGTAGCATTCTTCTGGCAATCTCAGGGATCCCCCCCCCCCCTAGATCCATCCAGTTTATTTCCTTTTTCTCACATAGAAGGTTTACCTATTACCCCATTCCCCAGGCTAATTATCTTTATCAGCTGTTCTGTATCTATACTCCATGGCTGATGTTCTTTTGTTATTGTTGTAAAAAATACAAAATACAATGATACTTATTTTTTGATGTTATTCCCTGTATGTTACATCTTTCAATAAAATCTATTTAAAAAAAAAATCTTCAATAAAACAATCACTCCCCAAAAAAAAAAAAATGTGCCTAGTAAAAAAGTTTAGGTGCTGTGTATGGAGTCAGTACAATATTTAGCTGGCTTTTTTTGGATTAAAGGAGTTGTAAAGCCAGTAGTTTTTTCTTTTTTATCTTAATGCATTCTATGCATTAAGTTAAAAAAAAGCCTTTTGTGTGTAGCAGCCCCTCTCAGCCCCCTAATACTTACCAGAGCCCCATCTCTGTCCAGCAATGTTCACGAGTGTCTCAGCCCTCCTAATTGCCTGAGACACAGCAGAGGTGCCATTGGTCAAAAGTCAGTCAGCCACTAAGGAGAGAAAGGAGGGATGTGGCTGAGCCGCAGCTCCATGTCGAAGCTCCATGTCTGAATGGACACAGGGAGCTGTGACTCAGCTCGGGTGCCCCCATAGCAAGATGTTTGCTGTGGGGGCACTCAACAGGAGTGAGGGACCAGGAGCACTGAAGAGGGACCCGAGATGAGAGGGATCCAGACTGTTCTGTGCAAATCCACTGCACAGAGCAGGTGAGTATAACATGTTTGTTATTTTTATAGAAAAAAAAATTAGACTTTACAATCACTTTAACTATACCTTAATGATGATTTCTTGAATACAAGCTGAATGGTATGTCTTCATTTCAAAATGTGCAAAGTAAAACTACTTAGGAAGTATGTATGTAGTCAGCACAATACCAGCTTTTGGAAAATTACAATGTAAGGTTGATTTCTTGATTGAAATCTACATGGCATTTATCCTTTTCAAAAGTAGCTTAGTAAAAGTGACTAAATACTGTGTATAAATTCACTATGCTGTTGATTTCTTTACTACAAGCTGCCTATTGTCTCCCTGTAAAACTGTGGCTATCAAAAGCTACTATTCATGGAGTCAGCAGAATAATTCTTGCTTTTTTCAACAAACATATTGTTGATTTCTTGATTATAAATCTGCCTGTTCCCTCTCTGGGAAACTGCGGCCTAGTGAAAGTTGAAACAATACACTGTCTCCCTCTGCATCCTTTAGAGCTGCTTATGTATGGTGTATCAACTGCACAGCATTTCTAGCTATTATAGTGAAATTATGCAATGTCATTTTTGGTTCTTGATAAAACCTGACTGTTTTTTATACCTAAATTTTAGCTTATCTGCATATATTTATATTTTTTTATTGAGTCTGTACAATATTTAATGGTTCTTTTCTCTCAAATAATGCAGTTATCTCCTTTATTTTATATTTTATTTGTATATTTTCTTTGTATTGTCCTATGTTGTGGAAATTTGATTAAGATGTATTCAATATATATTGTCACAGTGTCTCCCAGTGTTAGTTCTGCTGCGGCCCGCTCTAAAGAGCGATTCGGGGCAGACTGACACTGGTTAAGGCCCATTTGGTAGTGAAAAGCTTCCTGAAGATATAGAGAAGTGTTCGCAGAATGAGGATATGTCCGCCAGCGAAGGGCCCCTGTGTTATGCCCAGACATTCGTCTGAGGGGAATGTGTACACTCTGCGAGGACATTATCGGTTGGATACCTACCTTTTGGATATCTGCCTTTTGTGGAGGGACACACTCATGTCTTTCTATGTGTCTGATCAGCACATGGAGGGACTATGACATGTCCCTGCAGACAGTCTCCCATCCACAGGAATGGTAGTATAATCTGGCTATGCGTTGTTCTCTGACCAATGCAGAATAAGGATTCACGCCAATGGTAAAAATGGGACTGTTTGCGTGTGTTTGGTCGGGACAGCATTAATGATTTCTTAGGCCAATCTCACTACATGTGGCTTTCTTTGTCTAACTGAAGAGCACAGCTTACAGGTACAAGTGCAGGAAATCATGCACATTGCCCTGCACAGACATGCCCATAGACTCCCCTAGTCATTGTTCATTGGTTGAGTTGTATAACACATCCTGTTTCTAGGAATGCCTGGGCTTGATTGGCTGATTTTGAAGCCACCAAGTTCTATTGTTACCCCTTTTCAAAGTACTATAAAATAAACTGAACTCCCAGAGCAACCCAGGACTATTTGTGCTTTTGATGTGATTACAGCGGCTTTGTCTGTTTTACTTGGGAAGCATTCACAATGAATTATACAAAAGAGCTGAAAAGTGTGCTTTAATTAGCACAGGAGACATCGATTATGCATAGCGTATAGTGGAATATCCACATCATCTGGACATTTGTTAGTTAAAGTGTAAGCCCACCCTAACACTAAAATCCCTGCATCTACAGACATCCATGATCTAACACTAACCTATCAAAATCAGTATAAATACCTTTTTGAAGTCGATCTGATCTCCAGCAGCAAAAGCTCTGCAGAGGACACAGACAACGGCTGTAAAAATGAATGGGGAGTGATGTCAACCACAGATTTAAGGGGCTTCCGCGTCCTCTGCACACACCTCCATAGCTAAGCCACAGATTAGCGTGGGATCAGGTCGGATCAGCTTCAAAAAAGGTATGTATACTAATTTCTTCTTTACAGTGTTAGATAGGTTAGTCTTATAGTGTTAAATTGTGGATGTCTGTAGATGCAGGGATTTTAGTGTTAGGGGGGATGTCTACTTTAATTTGGTATCCAGAACTTTGGGAGTGGGAAAACAATAATCATGCTTCTTCCAACAGAAAAGTCGCAACACTACATACATCTAAATAAGTGTAGGAAAAATTGGTGAAGCCTGCTGAATTAATAAAAAAGCACAGCTCTGCAGCTTAAAGTAAAGTTGTTTTTGTTTACATTTCTGTGCACATAATTGGGTTATAAAAGTGAAAACTTTCATTTTACACGAAAGATGCAGCCTGTTTAAACAAGTTAGTTAAATTAGGCGCTAGGATATCATGATAGGTTTGATAGTATTCTGCTGAAAACCCATCAGGGCCAGAGGACTCATTCTTTGCTTGTAATAGGGGGTTCAGTTCGGTCAAAGTGTCCTGGAATAAGGTTGGAAGTAACACAGAGTTTAGAAAGTTCTGTATAATAAATTCAGTTGGCTGGGGAGTTTGAGGATCTCGTTGGAGATTATAAAGATTTCTGTAATATTTTTGAAAAGTGTTAGCAGTATGTTTAGGATGAAACACCTTTGTTTGGGAATCAGGGTCAATCATTCAAGATAATTTAGATTTGGCTTCTCTCTGCCTTAAATATTTAGCCAATAATTTTAAATAAAGAGTAGGTATGGCACTGCTTATTTTTGGTGTGTGCACAGTGGTGTGTGTCCCTTTAAGTGCACCTGTGGTTGGTGTGCTAGGTGAAGTGTTTTGATGTGCAAATGGGCAAATAAGATGTGATAGCAACTACCCCTTCAGCCTATCAGCTACGCATAACGGGAAGACAGCGGTCCTCTGTGTTCTTGAGGACATAGGTATGTTTTGCAAGGATAACCCATCTCCGGACCTCCCAGGGTGGGATATTATCCCCCCTCCCCCTCCTCCACCAACGGTGTGGCAAAGGGTTCCCACGAAGAGGCAGCGACGACCCCCTGAATCTCCCCGCAAGAGCCCAAAGCAGCGGCCAGCCTGAGGGTCTTTCATGTATGATGACGGTCTCCTCACCTTCTTTGTATGGCTTACAGGCCGTTCAATGGGATAACTTCTTGTTTCACTAAAGTTGAAACCCTTATTTCCATAGGTTGAACTAACTTTTCTCCCCAGATGTTGTTCCTTCACTGCAATGGATGGACTTCACCTTTTTGGGTTGCCTAATTTTTGTTGGGACCGCATGGTCCAGGAGGTTATCTCCCGTTTGTGACTCATACCATGCAAGCTGCCAAATGCAGCTGTGTGTTGAGTTATTTTGAGGGGACAGCAAATTTACACTGTTAAACAAGATGTACACCCACTACTTTACATTGTAGCAAAGTGTCATTTCTTCAGTGTTGTCATATGAAAAGATATAATAAAATATTTACAAAAATGTGAGGGGTATACTCACTTTTGTGAGATACTGTATATGTTCTTGATGTTATCTCTTTATTTAGATTCTCCCCCTAGCTTTATTCTGCTTTTTAGCAGGTCCCTGATTCTAGGAAACAGTTGACGCTCAGTTTCTGACACTGCCCTCCTTAGTTTACATAATGATTTAAAGTTCCTTAATTATTACCCTTTACCTCTTTAATATGGAACATTTGGTTTATTGTTTGACCTCAATTACCTGTTTTGTGGTCTGTGATTTGTTTTTTCATGTTTATCTCTTTATTTTCTCTCTCTTGGCTCCTCACTCCTGGGCTTATGGCACTACTCACCTTTGAAGGTGTCCACCTGCTGTTTGAGGCTGGCTTCCCTGGGCTTCTGGGTAAGATAAGTATAGTACATTGCAACACATATCCCCACATTATCATTTGTTCATTTCCCAACTTCATCATGGTGCAGGTATAGGTTAGGAGGCAGTTGACATTGAGGAGCTTTGGAGATGATATTTGTACAAAAGACACACTTTGATAAAAGAGGCACTCTAGCATTTACATCTAGATTTTTTCCTTTGGGGTTCTTAGCTTCCAGCCCTAAAAAGAAAGCAGAAGTGGCTATTCTGATTTAAAAAGTATCCCCTTTCACGCCCATGTCTTCCTATTCTGATCCCCAGGGTCAGTTTCAACTTCTTGGAGGCAAATGGCAACACTCTGATATAACTTTTTGTAAAATGTATGTTTATTTAGATGTCTTTTGTCACTAGAGTGTACAACAGCCTATTAAGAATTGCACATTCCTTCTTGGTAGTGGGGGGGACTTCAACTTTCCATTTTCCCCGACTTCAGACAGGACGTCCCTTTTAAAAAAAAACTCACTTTTCCACACCTATCTAGACAATCCCAACAGTTTTGACAGACCACTCACAAGTTCACCCTGTTTGATGCATCGCACGTTGCTCATCCGATGAAGCGACAATATTCCCACTACTTTCACCCATTCCGTACGCACGCACTACTTTTTCATAAATGCCCCTTCCCTGCGGCCACTTAATACAGTATATATCCTTCCTATGTCCTGGTCAGACCATGCCCCGATCCTTTTAAAGCTCAATTTGGAATCCTCAAGGGTCAAATGTTGTCATTGGCAACTTAATGACCCCCTCCTAAAAAATGTTGTTACCAGGGCAGAGTTGGAGACAGTCTTAAAACTATACTTTGCTGAGAATAAGACTCCAGACATTTCCACAGGGACTCTCTGGGCGGCGTATAAGTCAGTAATTTGTGGAAAATGTATAGCTATCTCAACTGCCTGGAATTAAAAAAACAACCAATTGCAACACCAGACTGTGGAGAGACTGCAAGGCTTGGAGTCCCGATTTACCTCTTCATCCAGAATTTGTCTCCTGAGAGAAATTTTCTGGCTGTTCTGAAAAGCATTGACATAGGCAAGGTCAAAAAAGCCCTCCAAAAATTGCATTATATATATTACAAGGGCCACAAGGCCCACACCTTGTTAGCGCGTAAACTCTGCAAGAAAACTCATGCCTCTGCCCCCCAAGTCCTACGGGATCCTAGTTGGATTCTACATTCCCACCCCAAACGTATTGCCCAATTAATTTTCAGATCTGTACAATATCCTGTTCATACCGCATTCACCAGTCCAGGAAAATTTCACTGACCGCGTGCAAGCTTACCTCACGAATAGTGGAGTGACCACCTTGCTGGCAGATTCTTTACGGTCTCTTAACTCTCCGATTACTGAAGAGGAGGTTTTGGAGACTCTGAAGCTTTTGCCAAACAGCAAGGCCCCAGGGCCCGATGGCCTCCCATATGATTATTATAAGACTTTTTTGACTCCCATATATGCATTTATTTAACCACTTGACGACCGCCTCACGCCGATGTACGTCGGCAAAGTGGCACGGACAGGCAAAATCACGTACAGGGTACGTGATTTGCCTTCCGCGGGTGGGGGGTCCGATCGGACCCCCCCCGGTGCCCGAGGCGGTCGTCTTTTGTCCAGCGGCGATCGGTGATGAGGGGGAGACCATCCGTTCGTGGCCCCCCCCTCGCGATCGCCGCCGGCCAATCGAATCATTCCTTTGCTGCTGTATGCTAAACAGCAGCAAAGGAAATGATGTCATCTCTCCTCGGCTCGGTAATTTCCGTTCCGGCCCGAGGAGAGAAGACTTCACTGTGAGTGCACAAACACTACACACACGGTAGAACATGCCAGGCACACAAAACACCCCGATCCCCCCCCCGATCGCCCCCCGATCCCCCCCCCAATCACCCCCCCCCCCGTCACAAACTGACACCAGCAGTTTTTTTTTTTTTTTTTTTTTCTGATTACTGCATAGTGTCAGTTTGTGACAGTTACTGTGTTGGGACAGTTAGTATTACCCCCCTTTAGGTCTAGGATACCCCCCTAACCCCCCCTAATAAAGTTTTAACCCCTTGATCACCCCCTGTCACCAGTGTCGCTAAGCGATCATTTTTCTGATCGCTGTATTAGTGTCGCTGGTGACGCTAGTTAGTGAGGTAAATATTTAGGTTCGCCGTCAGCGTTTTATAGCGTCAGGGACCCCCATATACTACCTAATAAATGTTTTAACCCCTTGATTGCCCCCTAGTTAACCCTTTCACCACTGATCACCGTATAACCGTTACGGGTGACGCTGGTTAGTTTGTTTATTTTTTATAGTGTCAGGGCACCCGCCGTTTATTACCGAATAAAGGTTTAGCCCCCCGATCGCCCGGCGGTGATATGCGTCGCCCCAGGCAGCGTCAGATTAGCGCCAGTACCGCTAACACCCACGCACGCAGCATACACCTCCCTTAGTGGTATAGTATCTGTACGGATCAATATCTGATCCGATCAGATCTATACTAGCGTCCCCAGCAGTTTAGGGTTCCCAAAAACGCAGTGTTAGCGGGATCAGCCCAGATACCTGCTAGCACCTGCGTTTTGTGCCTCCGCCCAGCCCAACCAAGTGCAGTATCGATCGATCACTGTCACTTACAAAACACTAAACGCATAACTGCAGCGTTCGCAGAGTCAGGCCTGATCCCTGCGATCGCTAACAGTTTTTTTGGTAGCATTTTGGTGAACTGGCAAGCACCAGCCCCAGGCGTCAGGTTAGCGCCAGTACCGCTAACACCCACGCACGCAGCATACGCCTCCCTTAGTGGTATAGTATCTGAACGGATCAATATCTGATCCGATCAGATCTATACTAGCGTCCCCAGCAGTTTAGGGTTCCCAAAAACGCAGTGTTAGCGGGATCAGCCCAGATACCTGCTAGCACCTGCGTTTTGCCCCTCCGCCCGGCCCAGGCCACCCAAGTGCAGTATCGATCGATCACTGTCACTTACAAAACACTAAACGCATAACTGCAGCGTTCGCAGAGTCAGGCCTGATCCCTGCGATCGCTAACAGTTTTTTGGTAGCGTTTTGGTGAACTGGCAAGCGCCAGCGGCCTAGTACACCCCGGTCGTAGTCAAACCAGCACTGCAGTAACACGTGGTGACGTGGCGAGTCCCATAAGTGCAGTTGAAGCTGGTGAGGTGGCAAGCACAACTAGTGTCCCGCTGCCACCAAAAAGACAAACACAGGCCCGTCGTGCCCATAGTGCCCTTCCTGCTGCATTCGCCAATCCTAATTGGGAACCCACCGCTTCTGCAGCGCCCGTACTTCCCCCATTCACATCCCCAACCAAATGCAGTCGGCTGCATGAGAGGCATTTTTATGTCCTCCCGAGTACCCCTACCCAACGAACCCCCCAAAAAAGATGTTGTGTCTGCAGCAAGCGCGGATATAGGCGTGACACCCGCTATTATTGTCCCTCCTGTCCTGAAAATCCTGGCCTTTGCATTGGTGAATGTTTTGAACGCTACCATTCACTAGTTGAGTATTAGCGTAGGGTACAGCATTGCACAAACTAGGCACACTAACACAGGGTCTCCCAAGATGCCATCGCATTTTGAGAGACCCGAACCTGGAACCGGTTACCGTTATAAAAGTTAGTTACAAAAAAAGTGTAAAAAAAAAAAAAAAATGAAATAAAAAAAAATAGTTGTTGTTTTATTGTTCTCTCTCTCTCTCTATTCTCTCTCTCTATTGTTCTGGTCTTTTTTTACTGTATTCTATTCTGCAATGTTTTATTGTTATTGTTATTGTTATTGTTATTATGTTTTATCATGTTTGTTTTTCAGGTGTGTAATTATTTACACTTTACTGTGCTTTATTGTTAACCATTGTTAACCATTTTTTTGTCTTCAGGTACGCCATTCACGACTTTGAGTGGTTATACCAGAATGATGCCTGCAGGTTTAGGTATCATCTTGGTATCATTCTTTTCAGCCAGCGGTCGGCTTTCATGTAAAAGCAATCCTAGCGGCTAATTAGCCTCTAGACTGCTTTTACAAGCCGTGGGAGGGAATACCCCCCCCCCCACCGTCTTCCGTGTTTTTCTCTGGCTCTCCTGTCTCAACAGGGAACCTGAGAATGCAGCCGGTGATTCAGCCAGCTGACCATAGAGCTGATCAGAGACCAGAGTGGCTCCAAACATCTCTATGGCCTAAGAAACCGGAAGCTACGAGTATTTCATGACTTAGATTTCGCCGGATGTAAATAGCGCCATTGGGAAATTGGGGAAGCATTTTATCACACCGATCTTGGTGTGGTCAGATGCTTTGAGGGCAGAGGAGAGATCTAGGGTCTAATAGACCACAATTTTTTCAAAAAAGAGTACCTGTCGCTACCTATTGCTATCATAGGGGATATTTACATTCCCCGAGATAACAATAAAAATGATTAAAAAAAAAAATATGAAAGGAACAGTTTAAAAGTAAGATTAAAAAAGCAAAAAAATAATAAAGAAAAAAAACAAAAAAAAAAAAACACCCCTGTCGCCCCCTGCTCTCGCGCTAAGGCGAACGCAAGCGGCGGTCTGTCGTCAAACGTAAACAGCAATTGCACCATGCATGTGAGGTATCACCGCGAAGGCCAGATCGAGTGCAGTAATTTTTCCAGTAGACCTCCTCTGTAAATCTAAAGTGGTAACCTGTAAAGGCTTTTGAAGGCTTTTAAACATGTATTTATTTTGTTGCCACTGCACGTTTGTGCGCAATTTTAAAGCATGTCATGTTTGGTATCCATGTACTCGGCCTAAGATCATCTTTTTTATTTCATCAAATATTTGGGCAATATAGTGTGTTTTAGTGCATTAAAATTTAAAAAAGTGTGTTTTTTCCCCAAAAAATGCGTTTGAAAAATCGCTGCGCAATTACTGTGTGAAAAAAAAAAATGAAACACCCACCATTTTAATCTGTAGGGCATTTGCTTTAAAAAAATATATAATGTTTGGGGGTTCAAAGTAATTTTTTTGCAAAAAAAAAAAACTTTTTCATGTAAACAATAAGTGTCAGAAAGGGCTTTGTCTTCAAGTGGTTAGAAGAGTGGGTGATGTGTGACATAAGCTTCTAAATGTTGTGCATAAAATGCCAGGACAGTTCAAAACCCCCCCAAATGACCCCATTTTGGAAAGTAGACACCCCAAGCTATTTGCTGAGAGGCATGTCGAGTCCATGAAATATTTTATATTGCGACACAAGTTGCGGGAAAGAGACAAATTTTTTTTTTTTTTTTTGCACAAAGTTGTCACTAAATGATATATTGCTCAAACATGCCATGGAAATATGTGAAATTACACCCCAAAATACATTCTGCTGCTTCTCCTGAGTACGGGGATACCACATGTGTGAGACTTTTTGGGAGCCTAGCCGCGTACGGGACCCCGAAAACCAAGCACCGCCTTCAGGCTTTCTAAGGGCGTGAATTTTTGATTTCACTCTTCACTGCCTATCACAGTTTCGGAGGCCATGGAATGCCCAGGTGGCACAAAACCCCCCCAAATGATCCCATTTTGGAAAGTAGACACCCCAAGCTATTTGCTGAGAGGTATAGTGAGTATTTTGCAGACCTCACTTTTTGTCACAAAGTTTTGAAAATTGAAAAAAGAAAAAAAAAATGTTTTTTCTTGTCTTTCTTCATTTTCAAAAACAAATGAGAGCTGCAAAATACTCACCATGCCTTTCAGCAAATAGCTTGGGGTGTCTACTTTCCAAAATGGGGTCATTTGGGGGGGTTTTGTGCCACCTGGGCATTCCATGGCCTCCGAAACTGTGATAGGCAGTAAAGAGTGAAATCAAAAATTTTCACCCTTAGAAATCCTGAAGGCGGTGATTGGTTTTCGGGGTCCAGTACGCGGCTAGGCTCCCAAAAAGTCCCACACATGTGGTATCCCCATACTCAGGAGAAGCAGCTAAATGTATTTTGGGGTGCAATTCCACATATGCCCATGGCCTGTGTGAGCAATATATCATTTAGTGACAACTTTATGGAAAAAAAAAAAAAAAAAAAAAAAAAGTGTCACTTTCCCGCAACTTGTGTCAAAATATAAAATATTCCATGGACTCAATATGCCTCTCAGCAAATAGCTTGGGGTGTCTACTTTCCAAAATGGGGTCATTTTGGGGGGTTTTGTGCCACCTGGGCATTCCATGGCCTCCGAAACTGTGATAGGCAGTGAAGAGTGAAAGCAAAAATTTACACCCTTAGAAATCCTGAAGGCGGTGATTGGTTTTCGGGGCCCCGTACGCGGCTAGGCTCCCAAAAAGTCCCACACATGTGGTATCCCCATACTCAGGAGAAGCAGCTAAATGTATTTTGGGGTGCAATTCCACATAGGCCCATGGCCTGTGTGAGCAATATATCATTTAGTGACGACTTTTTGTAAATATTTTTTTTTTTTTTTTTTTTTGTCATTTTTCAATCACTTGGGACAAAAAAAATAAATATTCAATGGGTTCAACATGCCTCTCAGCAATTTCCTTGGGGTGTCTACTTTCCAAAATGGGGTCATTTGGGGGGGTTTTGTACTGCCCTGCCATTTTAGCACCTCAAGAAATGACATAGGCAGTCATAAACTAAAAGCTGTGTAAATTCCAGAAAATGTACCCTAGTTTGTAGACGCTATAACTTTTGCGCAAACCAATAAATATACGCTTATTGACATTTTTTTTACCAAAGACATGTGGCCGAATACATTTTGGCCTAAATGTATGACTAAAATTTAGTTTATTGGATTTTTTTTATAACAAAAAGTAGAAAATATCATTTTTTTTCAAAATTTTCGGTCTTTTTCCGTTTATAGCGCAAAAAATAAAAACCGCAGAGGTGATCAAATACCATCAAAAGAAAGCTCTATTTGTGGGAAGAAAAGGACGCAAATTTCGTTTGGGTACAGCATTGCATGACCGCGCAATTAGCAGTTAAAGCGACGCAGTGCCAAATTGGAAAAAGACCTCTGGTCCTTAGGCAGCATAATGGTCCGGGGCTCAAGTGGTTAATGAATTCATGTGCAAGGATGAATTCCCAAGGGACATACAGAACTCTCATCAAACGCTAATACCTAAGTCTGACGCATATCATACACTATGGGGAAATTATAGACCTATAGCTTTATTAAATTTAGATTTAAAAATTTTCACAAAACTGTTATCCCTTTGTTTAGAGGAGGTCCTCCCCTCTTTGATTCATAAAGATCAGGTGGGCTTTGTCCTCGGGAGACAGGCAGGAGATAATATCAGAAGAGTCATCAACTTAACAGATATTGTTAACAGAAAAAACATGAAGGCACTTTTACTCGGTTTAGATTCTGAAAAGGCCTTTGACAGGCTCAGCTGGCCTTTTTTGTTTGTAACCATTGAACCTCTGGGCTTCCATGGGCCGTTCCCCAGGGCGATCAAACGCCTGTATACAACTCCACCCGCTTCTATTAAAACACCTTTTGCTGCACCCCCTCTTTACCATTTTGAATGGGACAAGGCAGGGATGCCTCTCTCCACTGCTTTTTGCCCTATGTATTGAGCCCCTGGCGGCCCAGAGCCAATAGGAAGCCAACATTAGTGGAGTATTGGTTAGGGGATGTAAGTTTAAAATCTCCCAATTTGCTGATGACATACTCCACACCCTGACGCGACTGCGCGTAACACTTCCCAATCTCCTAAAGGCCTATAATCGCTGGACCCAAATAGGTAAACTATGGTTAGCCCCCATCCACCTGAACAGTTTATTATGGCACACTAATACTGATATTCCCCCCGCTTCTCTATTACGTACTATGAACCTGTTGTGCAATATTTGGAGACAGCTAAACCATACTAATGCCCCGTACACACGGTCGGATTTTGTTCGGACATTCCGACAACAAAATCCTAGGATTTTTTCCGACGGATGTTGGCTCAAACTTGTTTTGCCTACACACGGTCGCACGAAGTTGTCGGAATTTCCGATCGCCAACAACGCGGTGACGTACACCATGTACGACGAGACTAGAAAAGGCCGATTCAGAACCAAGCGCGGCACCCTTTGGGCTCCTTTTGCTAATCTCATGTTAGTAAAAGTTTGGTGAGAGACGTTTCGCGCTTTCAGATCGTTTTCTGCCGTTCAGTTTGTGCTTGTGGGTTTGTATCTGCTCTTCAGTGCGTGCAGTCAGTTCGTATCGGAGTTTTCTGTGTGATCTTGCCTGCTCGTTGCTGTTTTTCAGGTCGCTCTTCACAGGCCTTGCTGTTCTTCAGTGCGTTCTGTTACTTCGTTCTGAGCAGCCGACCGTTTTCTAGCCATGTTTCGTATGTGTACTCCTCGTACAGTTCGTGCTGTACGGGGGCTTGGTGTTGGGGTCCTGACCTTGACACAAGTCCAGTCCATGAACAGGGTGGGGAGGAGTTCATGGACCAAGAATTGACCAGTTCTCTCATATGCCTTTGCTCCGTGAGAATAATCCTGATGATTTCAGGAACTTTCTCAGGATGACGGACCCCGTATTTCACCGTTTGTTGGCTTCGCTGACCCCTATATCAGCAGTCAGGATACCTGCATGAGGCAAGCCATCACTGCGGAGCAGAGGCTCGTCGCTACCTTGCGGTATTTGGCCACAGGGAGAAGCCTGCAGGACCTCAAGTTCTCGACAGGCATCTCCCCCCAGGCTCTTCTTTGTGGACATTTACTGCTTGTGTTTGTTTTATCTGACCCTGACAGAAATGTGTGGAGTGCAGAAAATGTTGTGATTGTGTAACCTTATAAAAAGCACTGTTGGCTGTTATTTACTAAATGCAAAGACACTTTTCACTACAAGTGCACTTGCAACTGCACTGAAACTGCACTTGTAGTGCAAAGTGGATTTCCCCTTAGGAAATTACCCCCATTTTCTCATAAAACAACAATTACATTACCCCAAAAGTGTTGTAGCATTGAGACAATAATCCACACATTCTTGATGAACAATCTTTTTAATACCTGCACAATCACATGTGCATTTACCAAAGGTTTTTCTGACAAACCAACATGTTTTTTGTATACCAATTTTTGTGGTGTCATTATCCAAAATCAAAATGTGCATTTTATAGAAAACAGGCCTGTGTAAAACCCACAAGAAAGACACAAATCTTGATCTTACAAAGTTCACATTTGGTAGAACTGGAAGGCAATATCATACATGAGTATTTAGGAACTGTGTTTGATATAGCGTTCAGATGGGGGGAAATCACCCCTGGAAAAGCCAAATTTGGAAGATGCACACCAATTTCACAATGTCAACATGTGCTATCTGCCATCAGGGGGGATCAAGGGATGTGTTTTGGGGGAGAAAGCCCTTCCTCACCGCTACTTTATTATTGAGGAAGGTGTTGCACCCCCAAAACGCGTCCATTGATCTCCCGTGATGGCAGATAGCACATGTTGACACACTGTGTGCATCCTCCAAATTTGGCTTTGGGAAAAATCACAAAAACATTTCGCACATTGTAGCAGACAAAAGAAGAAAGTGATTTGGAGGGGTTTTAAACTCGCCCCAAAACATCAATGATGTTTTTATATTTTGGAATAACATCATTGATGTTTTGCTTGATGTTTTCCAATTGTAAATTACACCCCATGATCTCCCCGATCAGGATCTGGGCACTTTCGGATGTGAAAGGATCTTCATCCACAACCTCACGATCACCTAAAAAGAGAGGAAACCCAAAATAAATTAGGTTTGCAAAAAAATGCCGCTATCCATCTCTTATCTGAGCCTGTGGTCGCAGACACTCACCTGTTGTGGTAACTACTTCCACCACGTCTTCTTCCTCTTGTGTTGTTGGGATTTCCCCTTCTTCCAGAGGGGGGGGGCTCTGGTCTCCTCGGATGAGGGGTGTCCTCCGAGTCTTTTCTCCCCTATGTAAAACAAAAATGGTATACTTAGCACACAGATATTTGAGGTCAGAACTATAAAGATGAAACATTGCTTGGAAGTGGGGTACAATTGTCTATTTTAGCCGAGTTCCAAGATGTAGCTTTTTTAGTGTCCTTTGTCAAGCTGCAATACTTTACCTGTTTTGTACAAGCTTCACAGATGGAGACCCCCCTATAGTATACACTGGAGCACCTGTGTGGCCCCCCTAATAAAAATGGTGTTCTTGTGTCCCACACTAGTGCTCCAGTGTCCAGATGTGAAAACAGCTGCTCAGTGTCCTCTCCTTACACACAATCTAGTTTGCATTTCATTCTAGTAACAAAGCCATCTCCACAACCCAATTCTTTGAAGACAAGTATAGGGCGTCAAAATGGTGACCAAATGCATATGGCCTAAACAATGGTATTTTATCGTCCGAAATAACAATGTGTGATCCGAACGAATAATGTGCCCATGAACATGAAAGTTGCCATTTTAAACTGTACAACAGTTCCTAAAAGCACATGGAGCAGCACGAACGTAATAAACACAAAAAGAATAGGAACACAGCACAACTACTTACTTTTTTGCAGCACTCTCCGGATCTTTCAGTATTGCTCATGTTCTCGTAATTTCAGGTCCGACCACCGCTTCCTGAGCTGATCTTTCGATCGTCGTACCCCGAATTTCCGGTGCAGACTCCTGACCACTTTCGCCATGATCTTGGCCTTTCTGACATTGGGGTTAGGGTAAGGCCCATACTTTCCATCATAGTCGGCCTTCTTCAGGATGTCCACCATCTCCAACATCTCCCCAAAGGACATATTTGAGTCCTTCAATCTCCTTCTGGATCGGGACGTTTCAGGCTCCGGCCTTTCCTCCGCCTCCTCGTTGCTGTAATTAGCACGATCCTGCTGTCTATCCGCCATGTGCTCTTCCTCCACTGCGCCGAACGAAAAGGGGCGGGGACTAGACTAGAAAGAACGTCAGGGGCGGGCGGAGTTATACGCATGCGCAGTGTGTATAAATAGTAACGCACGCGTCTTACGTACGATCTGTGAGCGGAGGAAGGAGCATCGGAGACGCCGATCGTGCTAACGAAGGTAGGATCTAAACTTGGGCCTATACTGCTTTGCAATGGAAGCCTATATTGTAACAAGATTAGGGGAGTTTGGCCTGACATTAGGGTTTGTCTTGTGTTGTGTCTTGCAGAGAAAATGGATGGGTTCAACGACCACAATTTCCTGCCCCTGTTCATAGACAAGTACAGGGAGCTGCCCTGTCTGTGGCAAGTGAGACACCCCCACTATAACCATAAACAGAAGAGGCAGGCAGCGCTGGAGAAACTGCTGGAGTTGGTGAAGCCGGTGGTCCCCACAGCAACCATCCCTTATTTAAAAGCTAAAATTGGTGGCCTGAGGAGCACATATCTTAGGGAGCGCAAGAAGGTCACGGATTCCCAGAGGTCCAGAGCTGCAGCAGATGACATTTATGTCCCCAGGCTGTGGTACTATGAGAGACTGCGATTTCTGTCAGACCACACTGAAGTCAGGGAATCCCTCTCTACTCTTCCTTCCACGCTTCCTTCCATACCAGCTGAGGCTTTCGATGTCCAACCTAGGCCTTCCAGCCAGGAAGAAGTGGAGGAGCCCAGCTGGAGTCAGGTATAGCATTCCTCTACAGATTTCTGGGCAATAAATAAATGATGTTTATTAGATGTTATTATTGATCACTAATTGCTGATTAAAAAAAGTGCTTTACATATCAATAGACAGTAGTGGGCACCCAAAATTGGGACAAGAATGAAAACTGCTGGGCTCAGAAGGATAGTCTGTTATATTTGTTAACATTCAATTTGCAGCAGTCAGGAGGTGAAAATTGTGTGTGACTGATGAATAAAAAACTAAAACTATGTCCCTTTTTCATACACAGGAAGACCTCAGCCAGGAGGAGGCTGTGGAATGTGGCAGCCAGGAGGAGGCGGGGATTAGTGGCAGCCAGGAGGAGGCGGGGCTAAGTGTCAGCCAAGAGAAGCCTGGGACAAGTCGCAGCCTGACTGAGTCTCAGGTTCCTCCCCTCCGCCTGCCATACAAAAGGGCCAGGAAGGCCACTCCCAGCCCTGTGCAGGATTCAGCATACAGGCTGATCCAGGAGGCTTCGGCGTCCCTCAGAGCCTTCCCCAGTCCTGAAGAGGCCTTTGCCTGCATGGCTGCCACAAAATTGCAGGGCATGCAGGAGGGCCAACGCAAGATCTCTGGGGACCTGATTTATAAAGTCCTACGTAAGGGGGAGAGTGGGGAACTGACACACAAGACGGATGTCATGGAGAGGGACGATCCTCCTCCTCCTCCTCCTCCTGCTGCCACAACTCCACCACCACAGCCAAAGCCTGTAAGGAAGCATGGAAAGAAGACCAAAGAGTGATTGCCCTGGGTTCAGTCTGGTCTGACAGAAGATGCAGTCTCTCGTATGACCACAGCCTGGGGACACAGATGTCATCTGCTGCTTTCCGGATCTCTGGGACTTCTGGACCAGACTGCCCTCCCTTAGATAAGGACTCCTCAGGCCACCAATTTTACTTTTAAATAATTGATGTGTGCCCTGGGGGTCCAAGGCTTCACCCACTTCTGCAGTTTCTCCAGCGTTGCCTCCCTCTTTGTTTAGTTGTGAGCCCTTAATAACATTTTTTTAGGGAAATTCTACTCTCCTGTGTGTGTTTTCATCCAAAAAGGACAGTTTGTTGGTGACGATTCAGGTACATTTCTAAAGTACAATGTGAAATTAACAAGGGACAACAACACCAAATATTCTCCTACAGATTAAATAGAACAACATATTAGTGGTGTTGTGGGAACTTGTCACCAAAAACACACACAAACATTTTCGGGAGTACAAATCAAAATCACCAAAAAAATAAAAAAATAAAAAAGAGAAACACAAAAAAAGAATCTACATTAAAGTAGGAACAGCGATCTCTCTCCTCCTCCAGTCAGTCCCATCCCCCCACAGTTGGAAACACCTCCCAGGGAACATCTTTAACCCCTTGATTGCCCCCTAGTGTTAAATCCTTCCCTGCCAGTGTAATTTATACAGTAATCTATTTATACAGTAATCAGTGCATTTGTATAGCACCTATCGCTGTATAAATCTCACTGGTCCAAAAAAAGTGTCACAAGTGTCTGATCTATTTATGGGAAAAAAGGACCTCAACTTTGTTTGGGCACAGCATTGCATCAGTTATAATGACGCAGTACCATAGGGAATGATAGAATATTCAGACATAATTGACTCATTTTTGTTCTCATGTTATCTCCAAAGTCCATTCTTGGGATGGGATAATTTATGGTTTCAGTATTAGCAAAACCTTCCTTTGCAGTGGAGCTAAAAATGTCCCAGCACTGGCATAATTTTGCACGGAACATATTTACTATCTCACACTTGTGAACAAAGACAGTGCCATCAGAGCAAAAAGAATTCTTTAAATTGAACTGAATATTAAACAGAATGACATCCATTTATTATAGTTTCCCTCTGCCTTCATAAATACTCTACTGTGTGAGCAGTTTTTGGCAGATTTGAAAGTTTTTCTGCCTAGAATTCATCAGCTGCAGCTGTACCTCTTAGAAGAGAAGAGATTAACCTCTGCAACTCTGGATGGTAAAAATATCTTTCTCTAATCTGCTGCTATAGTAAATGTGATTTATCGTCTTTTCCCAGCTGGACAACACTGGCAAAAGAAATTAAGAAAGGGAAAGTTTTGTGAAGGAAACTCTAATGACTGAAAATCTTCTATATTTAAAGACCTTTTTTTTAGTAAAATTGTATGTAATTAAAAATAAAATCTAAAACATACAAATTAGCACATCACTTCCCAAACATTTCTCTAACTATTTAATGTCTGGTAGGTCTATCCACTTTAATGATCAGGGCAGTTTTCAAGCATGAAAGTGTGAGAATGATGCTATTTAAAAAAAAAAATGTGTGGCCTTACTGCGTACTATACATTGCTATAAATGGACAATACTTGTTTCCCTCTAAAAATATGCTAAACAATGAAAGCTACAACACTGTCATAAAATAAAACTACTTTACTTTGACTGGATGGAGTTTATTATATGATTATGTACAACCATTATCTTACTAGATGGCCACGGTGATTAGTGATTAGTGTCACTAAAATCTTGGATGCACATTTAAATATACACACCCTAAAAAAGAATCAACTGACAGTCACCTTTCCAATAGTAGTGTAAAATTTGTGTCTTTCATAACACACCACTCAATAA
Organism: Lithobates clamitans; assembly: GCA_037952925.1. Taxonomy (NCBI): domain Eukaryota; kingdom Metazoa; phylum Chordata; class Amphibia; order Anura; family Ranidae; genus Lithobates; species Lithobates clamitans. The sequence goes on from JBBGZY010001215.1 coordinate 735,609, forward strand.
TTTATCTATCTATCTATCTATCTATCTATCTATCTATCTATCTATCTATCTATCTATCTATCTATCTATCTATCTATCTATCTATCTATCTATCTATCTATCTATCTATCTATCTATCGATCTTTTACTTTTTTTCTTTGATTCCTGTCAACAAACTATAACATAATAGCATGTTAAATGGCCTTTGAACAAATTGGCTCTGGGATGTATATATGTGTGTTTATGTCTCAGTGGTAAGGAGGTTACATTGTAAACACATTTTCCCAGGAATTATGTGTATGGCTTTACTGTAGTGTGCAGTGACAATATGCAGCACAATATAAAGTTGTAAGGGGACTGGCCTATAAAACAGCTCCAGGGCTAGTGTTGCAACCAGTAAGTGGAGCCAGGGCACAAACAAGAAATGCTCAAGGCACAAACATGTAGTTTTATTGTAAATTATTTTTCATTGCTTGTGTTATATAAAAATGACTACAGAGCCCAAGGCTGGGAGCCACCATTACCTTCACTGTCACTCTAACAAGGGTCACAGCTTAATGGATGTTTTTCCCTATTTCTTTTTTCTGATTTTCTTTCTTTTTCCATGCAGGCCAAAATAAAATTTTCCATATTTTTTTCCATCTGTCCAACTTTCTATTGACATTACAAGATTGTTTATGTATGCAAAAATGCTAGGATGTTGGAAGGGAGTCTTGTCTTGGGCTGCAATCTTGGCTCATGATGGTTAGCTTGTTGTTTTGGAAAATTAAATGACAGAAAATGGACTTGAATGGGCTGCCCTACATGCAACAATCACCACAGAGAAGCTCCAGAACTTTTTTTGGAGTGGGGCACGGTTCGTTACCACAGTTTTTGGTGCATTTGCCACACTTGGGGTGCCTTTAACATGTAATAATAACACAAGCACACTGCACATTTGCAGCGTTTCAGAAGAAGCAGCACATGGAGAAGCTCAGTTCTCTGTCACACAGTTTTCTCCTTCTATCAGCATGCTCCTTACAGCACCACTGATTGGCCCATTTAAAGATCTCCCATGTGGACTTTCCTGTACAGGGATATCAATAATACATCAAATTCAGGTGCTTACAGTGCTGCCATTAAAAAATGAATTTATAGGGTGAGGCATGGGCGCTTGATCCAGAAGCTCTGCACCCAGGGAGCATACCGGAGCGATTTAAAGTGCACAGGAGTCTGGATGAAAGGTGTTTTTTGCCTTGTCAGCTTTGGGAAACCATCTGGAGCATGTCCTGCAAAATGTAAGTGCGGGGGAGACAGGGCCGGCTGACGGATTTCTTTCCCCCGCTCCACTCAGAAAGCCAAGATAGCAGCAGCCGGTCTCCATCTTTACTACACCAGCTAGTAGAGGAGAAGGAGATGGCATGGCTGCACCACAGAGGACCTCAGCACAAGCCCATCCACAGAAGTAGCCCTAACCCTGGTGACTCTATCAGTACTACCAGCCCAGTTAAGACAAAGCAGAAGCTGTCTCCTGTGTCCATTACACAGGCAGAGGTGAGTGCATCTGAATCCACTATTGATGACACCAGGGAACTTCAAGATTCTCTACTTGCCTTTCCCACAACTAATCAGCCTGTTATGGACACTATCCTAAAAGATATGCTGGTAACTCTTATAAGTTCCATCTATGCCGATATTCTTTCGCTGGTGCAACCATGCAGGCTCCATTCACACCTAGGTGATTTGAATTGCGGGCAGAATCACCACGATTTTGCCTGCGATTCCACAATTGCGGCAAAATGCGAGATGCATTTGCAATGACATTATTTCTCATTGACACTCCAAACACTGAACAATTTTGCCGCGATTGTTCAGGGACAAATTTTGGCAAAATCGTGCAAACAAAATCGTGGGACACATGTTGCCCAAAATAAGTTCTGGATCTTCTTTTGGACATGCATTCTGGATGTTTGCACAATTTTGCCACAATTTCTCATCCAACAATTGCAGTAAAATCGTTGCATGTTTGGGGAGCCATTGAGAAATAATGGCATCACAAATGCGTCCCGTGTTTTGTCACGATTGTGGAATCACAAGCAGAACTGCGGCAACTATGCCCACAATTCAAATCACCTAGGTGTGAATGGATCCTTAAGGCTGACATACATGAGGTCAGTGACAGAGTGTTTCCTATATTGAAATCAAAATAGGAGAATTTGTCGCCACTTTCAAAGAGCTAGTGGATGCCCACAACGATCATATAATATTCAATGAATTAAATCCAAATTAGCAGTCCTAGAGGACTTCTCTGATCATGAGCTCAAGCCCTATTTCACAATGATCATGGCAGGAGCTCTCCTGGACTTTCCTACAGAAGAATTGGTAATCGATTGCATCCATCGATTACAGAAGCCTAAACATATTCATGAACACTTGCCCAGAGAAACAATTGCCCCTAATATATTTTTTCATACTAAGGAAAAGCTGTTGGCTCCAACTAGATATCCAGATTGTATGCCAGAATGTATGCAGGGCCTCACCCTCTTTGCCGATATGTCGCAATATATGCTGCAACAGATGAAAAATCTTGCCACAGGTCCTAAGACTCTCCACAATTATATTATCACCTACAAATGGAAGTATCCAGCTAAACTGCTTATTGATCATGAGGGAGAGACATTTGTAGCAACTTCTGTTGAGGAAGGCCTCCGTTTGCTGAAGAACTGGTGTGTTCTAGATCCAAAGCTAAATTCACACCTAAATTCTCCTCAGCCTCTGACACCACAGCCGAATTAACAAGGTGTTGAAACCTTATGCAGTATAATTTTTATTTGTATTCTAGCAGCTTTGGAAGCTCCCACAGTGCTCGTTTGTATGTGAATTTTTGCATTATCTACCCGAGAGTTTAACACACCAAATCTGCTGAGATTCACAGTTGAATTGTCATTTTTTATTTTACTTGTGTCGTTGTTACACCCGTGACCCAGTACAGGATGTTTGAAGTTCTATATAAAGAATATTATTTTGTCTTTGATAAGTAAATTCAGCTCCTGAAAGGACATATTCTCCACGAGAAATGATCTTTACTCCATAGACTACTGATTCTTTCACAGATCTTCAACTCTCCAAACCTACTACTCCCTCTGCCTTTTGGATGGTGTACGGGCCAGTGTCCCATATAAAGCACTGTCTACTTACCTGATCATCTCCTCTAGCTACCTTTCATTTATATTTTTGGCCTCCCTGTATAGGAATATTTGCTGTCATGTCTTTTATAATACCATATTTCAATGTGAAAGGCCTCCACAGTCCGGCCAAATGCAGAATGTTGTGGAAGGAATATTTAAGTCTAACGCTTCTTCGAAGAAGCAAGGTGTGCTAATTGCCATAAGAGATTCTATGGCCTTCAAATTGAATTTGGAAATGCATGATACCCAGGGACGCTACATAATCCTGGTTTGAGAGATAAACAATAAGGTATATACAATAATTAACGTATATCTTCCTAATGACGAACCAGTTGCTTTCCTTTGGAAAATTTGGAAAAAGGTGAGCATTATACCACGTGGAGACTTTAATGCAAAACCCAACTGTATATTGGATATGTCTGGTCCAAAGCGCAGTAAGTCCTGTCGGTCAACCTTAGATGATTTTACTCCTCTCATGATTTATACAATATGTGGAGATGCCAATACTCGACTGAAAAGAAAAAAGTATTCCGCTTAGCCAAAATTGGGAACTGCTGCGACCCAATAAATCTGAATACTAGACTTTTGAAAATGTGTAAAAAATGGTGCACTGTTCCCTTAAATCAGTGCTTCTCAACTCCTGTCCTCAAGACCCACTAACAGGCCAGGTTTGCAATATAACTGAAATATATCACAGGTTATATAATTTGCTGATTAGTGATTGCAGTATTCTAGTCTGCATCTCCCCAAGGTGATACCTAAAATCTGCTGAACAGCTGAACAAATGGGTCGTTCGCACCTTTGTTCGCCCCCCCCGAACCGACCACAATGCATTGCGGCACTGAAAAGTGCATTGCAAGCCCTGATTGGCTGAAGCAGTGAAAGCTTCAGCCAATCAGGACACAAGGCACTGTCAGAGTCATGATTGGACACTGTTATCATGACTTTATCCAATCATGGCTCATTCCCGCCCCACAGTATAAAAGTATTCTTTCAATGGCAGCCATTTTCAGTGTTATTTTGGCATGGAGAGAAATAGAACAGGGTTCTGTTGAGTGCTATTAGTTAGTTAGTGTGCTATACTGTGCTATTTTGCTTAAATTCTCAGTGTAGAATATTAGTTTAGTGTCAGTCTAGGGATAGTGTGAGTGTAGTGAGGAGGATCATCATTCAGCTTTGCATAGTGTGCAGCTAGAGTAGGGACAGCTCAGATAGTTTCACTGTAATGTAGTGAGATCATGTCATTCATATATACATTAGTTTAGAGTAGGGACAGCTCAGATAGTTTCAGTGTAGTGTAGTGAGACTGTGTCAGTAAGCTTTACATTAGTGTATAGTTAGAGTAGGGACAGTTTAGATAGCGTCAGTGCAGTGATGGTTGAACACTGTCTATTTGATTGCATTACTGCCAGTTTAACACCATATATTTCTGTGTGCGTTACTGCCAGTTTAACGCCATATAGTTTTGTGCGTTACTGCCAGTTTAATGCCATATAGTTCTGTGTGTGTTATTGCCAGTTTAACACCATATCGTTATGTGCCTTACTGCCAGTTTAATGCCATTTACTTCTGTGTGTGTTACTGCTTGTTTAATGCCCTATAGTTCTGTGTGTGTTACTGCCAGTTTAATGCCATATAGTTTTGTGTGTGTTACTGCCAGTTTAACGCCATATAGTTATGTGTGCGTTACTGCCAGTTTAACGCCATTTACTTTTGTGTGCCTTACTGCCAGTTTAACGCCATATAGTTCTGTGCGTCACTGTACGTTTGGCACATTATTTTGCAGTGTATTATAGTGTATCCATGGAGTGAGTCTGTGTAGTGTGAGTACTCAAATTAAAGTGTACCAAACACCTTTTTACAATGAATAAAGAGCATCCACATACAGATTTCAACTTCTTATTTACATTTGGAAAGAAAATAATTGATTGCTGTGCCCTGGGGTGGCAATCAAACACCCCGAGTAAACATGTGCCATATCCTATTAAATTGAGAAAATTGAATGGTAGGAAGAATGGACTTTAACGGCATTTATAGAAAAATATAACAAATTTTAATAGCTCACATACATTATAAACGTATACAGTACACATTTAATAAAACACACATATTTGGTACATGGCAAAGGACCCATTGATTAACCCAAGACAAAATTGCTGCTTATCTACTTCCTGTGGGGCTAAATTTTTTGTGCATCAAAAAAAAGCCCACGCTATGATATGGCATTCACATTTGGGTGTTCAAAGATCCTTGAAGAGTTAAAAAATGCTCAACATGTTTCGTGACTGTAGTTGTCGCTTCTTCAGGAGCTTCTGTATCTCTAATTAGAGAAATAAATTGCAGTTAGAATAAAGTATAAACATTTGAATATATAGTTGTTGTAGTGTATATATACATGCATAACCATATACATAAGTTATATGAACTCACTACAATTGGTGTTGAAGAAGATTTTACTGCTCACCCTTGCCAGTGGGACACAGCTACTGAACAAACACCTCTCCAGGTGTGTCACTGCCTCTGGGATAATCGGTCTGTTATAGGGCGTACACACGGTCGGACTTTGTTCGGACATTCCGACAACAAAATCCTAGGATTTTTTCCGACGGATGTTGGCTCAAACTTGTTTTGCCTACACACGGTCGCACAAAGTTGTCGGAATTTCCGATTGACAACCACGCGGTCACGTACACCACGTACGAGGAGACTAGAAAAGGCCGGTTCAGAACCAAGCGCGGCACCCTTTGGGCTCCTTTTGCTAATCTCGTGTTAGTAAAAGTTTGGTGAGAGACGATTCGCGCTTTTTCAGACTCGTGGCTTTCAGATCGTTTTCTGCCGTTCAGTTTGTGCTTGTGGGTTTGTATCTGCTCTTCAGTGCGTGCAGCAAGTTCCGCGTGACTTTAGGTAGTCATTGTATTCTTGTTTGTTTGTTACTGGTTTTCAGGTCGCTCTTCACAGGCCTTACTGTTCTTCAGAGCGTTCTGTTACTTTGTTCTGAGCAGCCGACCGTTTTCTAGCCATGTTTCGTATGCGTACTCCTCGTAGAGTTCGTGCTGTGCGGTGGCTTGGTGTTGGGGTCCTGACCTTGACACAAGTCCAGTCCATGAACAGGGTGGAGAGGAGTTCATGGACCAAGAATTGGTTGCTTCAGCGTGACCAGTTCTGTCATATGCCTTTGCTCTGTGAGATCCGTGAGAATAATCCTGGTCATTTCAGGAACTTTCTCAGGATGACGGACCCCCGTGTTTCACAGTTTGTTGGCTTCGCTGACCCCCTATATTAGCAGGCAGGATACCTGCATGAGGCAAGCCATCACTCCGGAGCAGAGGTTGGTCGCTACCTTGCGGTATTTGGCCACAAGGAGAAGCCTGCAGGACCTCAAGTTCTCGACAGGCATCTCCCCCCAGGCTCTTCTTTGTGGACATTTACTGCTTGTAAAAAATTGTTGTATAGAGGGGGGAGGATTGCAAGGATTATAGCGGTGCCAAAAATACACAAACTAATTTAGATAAAAAGCATGAGCATTTTATTAAGAAAATTCATAAAAAAGACATATAGAGGTGTGCAATTAGAGATTCAGACAAGTAAAAACATTTGTAGCGACATTTTACGGGAATCAGCCAAAGAGATGTGGCGGCCAGTCCTGTAGACATGTGTATTGAAAGTCCTACATGTTTCGCCAGATATGGCTTCTTCAGGGACAGGTGTTTATGTCTGAAAGCGCTACTATACAATCTATGAGAAAAAAAGTTAACAATCAATACCAAATATAGCATAATTAATCACAAGTTGAACCCAGTATTAATGGTTTGGAAAAGTGAAAATAAACAAACAAATTATTATATTTGCGGGCTGTCATGCATGAACCCTCACACATATGCCCGAAATGTACCAAAGGGGCGCTACACCCCACCCCAAAAGGAGGCGGACATCCCCTCCCTCACCCCCCACCCCCCATTAATTTCAGGTCCGACCACCGCTTCCTGAGCTGATCTTTCGATCGTCGTACCCCGAAATTCCGGTGCAGACTCCTGACCACTTTCGCCATGATCTTGGCCTTTCGGACATTGGGGTTGGGGTAAGGCCCATACTTTCCATCATAGTCCACCATCTCCAACATCTCCCCAAAGGACATATTTGAGTCCTTTAATCTCCTTCTGGATCGGGACGTTTCAGGCTCCGGCCTTTCCTCCTCGTTGCTACAATTAGCATGATCCTGCTGTCTATCCGCCATGTGCTCTTCCTCCACTGCGCCGAATGAAAAGGGGCGGGGAATAGACTAGAAAGAACGTCAGGGGCGGGCGGAGTTATACGCATGCGCAGTGTGTATAAATCGTAACATGCGCGCATCTTACGTACGATCTGTGAGCGGAGGAAGGAGCATCGGAGACGCCGATATACTGCTTTGAAATGGAAGCCTATATTGTAACAAGATTAGGGGAGTTTGGCCTGACATTAGGGTTTGTCTTGTGTTGTGTCTTGCAGAGAAAATGGATGGGTTCAACGACCACAATTTCCTGCCCCTGTTTATTGACAAATACAGGGAGCTGCCCTGTCTGTGGCAAGTGAGACACCCCCATTATAACCACAAAGAGAAGAGGCAGGCAGCGCTGAAGAAACTGCTGGAGTTGGTGAAGCCAAGGGTCCCCACAGCAACCATCCCTTATTTAAAAGCTAAAATTGGTGGCCTGAGGAGCACGTATCTTAGGGAGCGCAAGAAGGTCACAGATTCCCAGAGATCCGAAGCTGCAGCAGATGACGTTTATGTCCCCAGGCTGTGGTACTACGAGAGACTGCGATTTCTGTCAGACCACACTGAAGTCATTGAATCCCTCTCCACTCTTCCTTCCACGCTTCCTTCCACCCCAGCAGAGGCTTCCGATGTCCAACCTGGGCCTTCCAGCCAGGAAGAAGTGGAGAAGCCCAGCTGGAGTCAGGTATAGCATTCTTCTACAGATTTCCTGGCAATAAATAAATGATGTTTACTAGATGTTATTATTGATCATTAATTGCTGATTAAAAAAAGTGTTTTACATATCAATAGACAGTAGTGGGCACCCAAAATTGGGACAAGAATGCAAAATGCTGAGCTCAGAATGATAGTTATATTTGTTAACATTCATTTTGCAGCAGTCAGGAGGTGAAAATTGTGTGTTATTGATGTAAAAAATACTAAAATTATGTCCCTTTTTCATACAAAGGAAGACCTCAGCCAGGAGGAGGCTGTGGAATGTGGCAGCCAGGAGGAGGCGGGGATTAGTGGCAGCCAGGAGGAGGCGGGGATTAGTTGCAGCCAGGAGGAGGCAGGGCTAAGTGTCAGCCAAGAGAAGCCAGGGCAGGAAGGCCACTCCCAGTCCTGTGCAGGATGCAGCATACAGGCTGATCCAGGAGGCTTCTGCGTCCCTCAGAGCCTTCCCCAGTCCTGCAGAGGCCTTTGCCTGCATGGCTGCCACCAAATTGCAGGGCATGCAGGAGGGCCAACCCAAGCTCTCTGAGGACCTGATTTATAAAGTCCTACGTAAGGGGGAGAGTGGGGAACTGACACCCAAGACGGATGTCATTGAGATCGACGATCCTCCTCCTCCTCCTCCTCCTGCTGCCACAACTCCACCACCACAGCCAAAGCCTGTAAGGAAGCGTGGAAGGAAGACCAAAGAGTGATTGCCCTGGGTTCAGTCTGGTCTGACAAAAGCTGCAGTCTCTCGTATGACCACAGCCTGGGGACACAGATGTCATCTGCTGCTTTCCGGATCTCTGGGACTTCTGGACCAGACTGCCCTCCCTTAGATATGGACTCCTCAGGCCACCAATTTTGCTTTTAAATAATTGATGTCTGCCCTGGGGGTCCAAGGCTTCGCTCACTTCTGCAGTTTCTCCAGCGTTGCCTCCCTCTTTGTTTTTTTATAGTTGTGACCCCTTAATAAAAATTTTTTAGGTAAATTCTACTCTCCTGTGTGTGTTTTCATCCAAAAAGGACAGTTTGTTGGTGATGATTCAGGTACATTTAATCTCCTACAGATTAAATAGAACAACATATCAATGGTGTTGTGGGAACTTGTCACAAAAAACACACAAACATTTTCGGGAGTACAAATCAAAATCACCAAAAAAAAAAAAAAGGAGAAACACAAAAAAAGATTCTACATTAAAGGCAAAAAAAAAAAAAATATGTACAAAAATATGTTTTCAGATGTGAGAAATCAAAATATATTGAGGGAATCCCGATAAATAGTAACGAAAGAAGTTTGTGAGAAGTGTGTGTGAATATGAGCAGCAAAACTACTTAATTCTTGTCACATTATAAAGAAGAAGAGAGTGCGCTGTATTAAACCATTTTTAACATTGCAGTGTGACGAAAGTGCTGTATCCATTGCGAACGCTAAGTTTACCAGAACGAGCTGTCCCGTCTCGGAATTTCTTCTGAGCATGCGTGGCACTTTGTGCGTCGGAACAGGCCACACACGGTCGGAATTGACGCGATCGGATTTTGTTGACGGAAAATTTTATCTCCTGCTGTCCAACTTTGTGTGTCGGAAAATCCGATGGAAAATGTCCGATGGCGCCCACACACGGTCGGAATTTCCGACAACACGCTCTGATCGGACATTGTCCATCGGAAAATCCGACCGTGTGTACGGGGCATTAGTTTGCGAGGAGAGGCTGGATACCTCTGTCACTCAGAACACCTGGGGTTTGGGGGTCCTGCCTCGCTGTTATATATTTGTTGTCACAACAAATGCCCATGGCAACGTCCTGCACCTGGAGGTAGTGGGAACCAAGAAATGAGAAACAATTCTGTTTCAAAATGTACGATAAAAGTTTGAGGATAAAAGAATGGAGTTCCCATTGCCAATGGTCTTGTTCCATTAGGAATCTTTTGATGGTTTGTAGACCTAATTTTTGAGGTATGCTAGGGTATAATGCTCCCCTCGGTACATGCGCGGTGTATTGGCGGCCGGTCTGAAATGACAGGACCCCCAAACCCCAGGTGTTCTGATGGATGGAGGTATCCGGCCTGTCCACGCTCATGAACAGACCGATTATCCCAGAGGAGGGATCATTGGCAGTGAAACACTTTTTTTCAGGTATATTTGGCTATGGGATGGTTTAGGCTCCCTTAACAGGATTACTCATATGTTTAGGTGTCTTTTCTTCTATGCCTAATGGCTGCATCTATTATGTTTATCTTATAGGGCAAACACTACCAGCATTCAGTATATAGCCGTTCAAGTCGGTCCGTCCAGGCATATAACTTATAGAGTTATCATAGGGAGATAGTACTTCTTTGGTTTGTTTATTCATATGTATATACATCTAACCCAATTTAAATTTTTCTAAATTTAAACAAAACGAATTACATTTAGTATTAATCATTTTAAATGCATTTGTATCTAGAAATGCTAGGTTATATATATGTCTACAGATATATTTGTAGTTTAATATCAAAATACAAGCCAAATTAAACATATTTGGCATGAATGGCTTTCAATATGAATGGCTTTAAAAATAATTGGGAATATGGGTAATAATTTGCAAATACACTCTATCTTTTTTACAAACAGCACAGCCTTATATACAAGGTCCTTATAGTGCCTACGGGCAGAGTTGAAGTTATATAGCATTAGTTATGTAAGTACGGCATTGCTCACTGTCGTATATATGCCAAACAACATAAAAGTCAGTCTAGCCAATGTGTATATTTTATAATTCTAGCTATCTGGTGCACCCCCATATCCCAATTCATGTCCTGGTCCTGCTGTGCTTGGCGCCGGGTCCCGTATTCTTTCTCTCCCTTGCACCTGGAGAGGTGTTTGTTCAGTAGCTGTGTCCCACTGGCAGGGGTGAGCATTAAAATCTTCTTCAACACCAATTGTGGTGCGTTCATATAACTTATACGGTTATGCATGTATATATACACTACAACAACTATATAATCAAGAACTAAAAGAATTTTTGGATAGGCTAAATAAAAATATTATCTCTAAAAAACAAGCTAAGATTGTAAAAGACAGGATGACATTCACTGAGGAGTATGCATATAGATGGGATAACCAGACAAGAGGCAGAGGTATGGGTAACATACAAATGGGAATCGATCACAAACAAATTATAGGAATGTTAATATGTCAGAGGACGAATTTGAATCTGACTCCTTCTGAATCTGAATCTGTTTCTTCATCCTTTTCACAGGCACAACAAACACGTTCTAGGACAGGTACTCATTCTCAAGCTGGATCACGTAAGCGGGGTCATCATGGTGGTGGGTAGGGATGAGCTTCGAGTTCGAGTCAAACTCATGTTTGACTCGAACATCGGCTGTTCACCAGTTCGCAGTTTTTGACAATTCCTTTATTTAAATGCTTCTTCTTTCTTCTATCTTCTTTCTTTCATCTTCTATCTTCTATCTTCCTTCGGTTTCTTCCTCCATCTTCTCAGGCCGCTTCGCATCCACCATGATGGGAGGCTCCCGCTGTGTGACGCTTCTCGTCTTCTGACGGTTCTTAAATAATGAAGGGCGGGGTCACCTGGTGACCCCGTCCCCTCTGATGCACAGGGACTTGACAGGGACTTCCCTGTGGCATTCCTCGTGACATCAGAGGGGGGCGGGGTCACCCGTTACGTAACGGGTGACAAGGGTGGCAACATACAGGCATACCCCACTTTTAAGCACACAATGGGGTTTATTTACTAAAGCTGGAAAGTGCAAAATCAGGCTCACTTCTGCATAGAAACCAATGAGCTTCCAGGTTTTATTACCAAAGCTTAATTGAACAAGCTGGGGTTAGAAGCTCATTGGTTTCTATGCAGAAATGAGCCTGATTTTGCCCTTTCCAGCTTTAGTAAATAGACCCCATTGTGTACTTAAAAGTGGGGTATGCCTGTAGTATTTTTAACTCACCAACAATATGAAACTATGTGCTTTGACATTTTGGAAAATACTGAGTGGTATAGGCCAGTCACGATTAAAACCATATCCCAGTTTAAACTAAAATACACATTACTATTCTATACGGCTTTTACGGATGCTTTAATTGATAAGCAAACATACAAGTTCTTGAATATTCTAAGGGAAGCCATTTTTTATGCTATTCCAAAAATACATAAAAATAGGAACACACCTCAAGGCAGACCCATAGTGTCAGGAATAGGCTCCATCACAGAGAATGCAAACAGATTTGTAGATTTCTTTCTTATGCCCCACGTCATTGGACTTCCTTCTTATGTGAGATACATCAGACCTTCTCAAAAGTCTGGATGAATTATCAATCCCTCCAGATGCTCTTTTGGTTACAATTGATGTAGAGGCATTATACTCTAGCATACTTCACGAATTAGGTCTACAAACCATCAAAAGATTCATAATGGAACAAGACCATAAGCAATGGGAACCCCATTCCTTTGTCCTCAAACTTTTATCGTACATTTTGAAACATAATTGTTTCTCGTTTCTTGGCTCCCACTACCTCCAGGTGCAGGGCGTTGCTATGGGCACTTGTTGTGCACCGGCATACGCCAATCTGTACCTAGGGGGGTGGAAGCGTGAGATTTTCTCCAATGATATGCTGAGTCAATACCTGGACCAAGCAATCTGCTGGTTTAGTTATATTGACAATATACTCATGATTTGGACAGGTATGGTCACATCACTACAAAAATGTATTCAACAACTCAATATCAACAGTTTCAACCTCAAATTCACATTTGAGTGGCATAAATACAATATATCCTTTTTGGATCTAATGTTATATAGAGATTTATCGAATAATCTAGCTACCAAAGTGTATTGCAAAAGCACCACTGGCAACACCCTACTGCATGCATAAAGTGGACATCATACATTGTTGGACCATAGTATACCATATGTCCAGTACATCCGTCTGTGACGGAATTGTACGCATGAAGCACAGTTTAAAATCCAAGCAGTCGAGTTACTGTATGTACACGTCTGCGAGAATGCGGATACAGTAAAAGTCTATTCAGAAAAGCGTACAATAAATCTCTAAATAGGGACTGGACATCTTTACTCTATACTAAACTACGAAATTCATTACTAGGTTCTCAGCCCAGTACCAACAACTTCGTATGTCTATGGCTAAGCACTGGCATTTGCTCAGTGAGGATCCAACACTCCATCAGTATGTGAGGAACACCCCAGAAATTGTCTTCCGCAAAAGCCCCTCCATAGGTGACAAACTCACAGCAAGCCATTATAGACCTAACTGCTATGCCGACACCCCGATATCGGGGATATATCCATGTGGACAATGTACCTATTGTCCCTGGATACAGAAAGGCACAAGGTTTAGTCTACCCAACGGAGAAATGTTTAGTCCACGTTTCCATGCCACCTGCAACACACCAGGAGTGAATTACTTAATGGTGTGTAAATGCTGGGCTTTCTATGTCGAGAAGACGATTTGTCAGCTCAAAAAGTGCATATATGCTCATTCCTATTATTCCCAGTTTGCTAAAATGCTCACCCCGATGAGCAGCTATTTGGGTCTGTATCACAAATTTGACACCACTCATTTCATTGCCTTGGAGGTAATACTTCAAGACCCATGAGGCGGCAACTGTGATAAGCGCATCCTTCAAAAAGAGACCCTCTGGATTGAGTGCCTGGAGACAACTAAACCCCCTTGAATCAATGAGGTGCTATCCTACCGGCCCTTTCTTTGAGGGACCGGTGGGATGTCACTCTTGATTCCTTGGGTGTTCCTTATGGTTGCTCAATGGTGTACAATACTAGAGAAATGGATACAGGGGATTCCATGTTAATCTATGAATATTCTATGATAGTTTTTTGCATCAGAAGTCTGATGGGGAATCAAATTTCCCGATACGGAACTGGGTTGTTGCATTAACCGTTCATTGATATTTATCATTAACTTTCCGCCAAATAATGTCATTCTAGTAGTTAATTAATTTAAGCAGGTGTCAATTTGCATTTTATGTATATTTGGATAATAAAGTTACGGAGCAGGGACTAGGCATACATGCTTGGTTTAATATAAACATTTTGTCTTTTGTCTAGCTGAGGATATTCTTTAGACAAGTGCAATTTGTTTGGTTCCGAATCCGTTTTTTGTTAATTGTTAATTAATTGTTAATTTGTTAATTCGGAAACATCCAAATTAACGAAAACCCATTTAAGAATTTTTCCGAATATTCGTAAATTCGTACATACCTAAATTTGTACATTCGCACATTCATAAATTTGTACATTCATAAATTCGTACATTCGTAAATCCGTAAATTAGTACATTTGAAAATTCAGAAATTCAGAAATCTGAAAGAATAATTAACTAATAATAACTTAACTATTACTAACTATTAAATTATAGGTATTGTAATTTCCTTTCAAATTTGGCTGTTAGTGAACGTAACAAATACAAATTTATCCAAAGTTACAAATTATCAGAAATAACGAATGCCGTATCCAAAGGAATGGAACGTAATTAGTTAATAATATTAACTAACAATAATAATAATAAAAACTTTTTATTATTAATATTTATTATTAATTTGTTCCGTTCCATTTGTTTAGATGCGGCATTCGTTATTTCGGATAATTGGTAACTTTCGGATAAATTCGTATTCATTACGTTCACTAACAGCCAAATTTTAAAGGAAATTACAATGCCTATAATTTAATAGTTAGTTACTAATTCAATTTTTCTAATTTTTCTAATTTTCGGGTTTTCGGATTTTTGAATTTCGAATTTCCAAATTTCTGAATTTTTTAATTTACGAATGTAGGAATTTACGAATATACAAATTTTCTAATTTAAGAATGGACGAAAGTCCATTCTTCCTATCATTCAATTTTCTCTTTTTTATATTTGCTTATAAGCACTGCCGTCTCCCTCCCAAAAATGTCTGGGAGGACAAGGAGAGGCAGACATTCCCATTGCACTGTAAGGGGGCCAGTAACAAATGTCTCCACAGGCAAAGGTGCACGTGATGTTCAGTCCTCAGGCAGGGCATAATTTTCTTTGTTTAGTGAGTTTGCCCATGCTATCCAGCATGCAGAGGAGTGGACTGGCTTACTAAACCTTCCTCATCCTCCCCATCCTCTGTCACGCAAGCAGAGACAAGTGTGCAGTCCCCTGCAGTTGCCAGAGTTAATAAACCTGCCTCGTTGCCCACTTCTATTCCTGCCATAGCCCCAATATCAGCCATTGAGGAGTCAGCTGAGTTATTTGACCACAGCATCAGCCACTTGCTCCTTGATGATGCCCAGCCATTACTGGATTCAGATGCTTGTTCTGAGGTTGAGGATGACAGGAACAGGAGCCTAGAGTGAGGGAGAAAAGAGAATTAACCCTTAACTAGACTTTTAAGGCACTCAGATTCATATAGATAGAAAAGTAGAAATGTTTTATTGGTAACATACATATATTAAAAAATACAGAATAACAAATGATGGAATGTTTAAACAGGCATGCATATGAGTTGAAACAGTCACCACAGTGATTAATACTGTTGTCATGTGGTTCACCCAAAGCGTTTCGGAGTTTTTTCATCTCCTTCTTCGGGGATACATAAGAGAATCAATCATGTGTCTATAATGCATTAACAAACAGTTTAAATATATATACAGAAATACAGATATACATTATTCATATGAGTATACATGTGACATATGTACTTACATGTTTACTGAAACTGTCATATGCAAAACATTCCACTTAGAATATTAAAAACAAGAAAATAGAATGGAAGTATGTCTCGGATATGCCCATCTATAATGCTTTGCCCTTAGGCGTAAACTTATTTGCTGAGAAGTGGCCTAAAAACCCGAGGATCAGCACCCCATACTGCTAAAGTCAAAGAGAGGCAGAGCCCTGCAAATAAAAAGCGGTAAGGATGAATGTATAATTCTTATAATTTAACTGAAAATGATATAATTCCATGCATAAGATATAACATTCCAGCATAGTACCTCAAAATTATTGGATTGGTGCTTATTTTTTCACCGGTAAGTATAGCACACTCAGAAATAGATGGCCACTGAAAAATATAATATAAAGGATAGTGGATATATAATTATAATGGCTATTCAGTTAATTGAGACTGCCTAAATGTCCAGGATAAGTCAATAAATACATACAATCAATCTTCCAAACAGTCTTTACATTCAGGGCTTTGTGGTTTCAATAATAAAGCTGGTTAGATGTAAGAATTCAATTTATAATATAAAGGCCCATTATAAATTAACCACATAGAATTGCACCTAGTGAGCATAAATCTGAATGAAAAATAGTAGTATATATCTGTATGAGTTTTCAGTATATATCATGTCCACAAGGTGGCGTGCATGTGGTTTAGCAATCAAAAAGGTGATTAATAGGCAAGTTTGAGTAAACTGTTGTAATATACACTTTAAAAAGATCCAGTCAGTATAGAGAAGATTACTGATGCCAAGACTGGAGAGGATGGAGAGGTATCCAAGACGTCCATAGACGAGCAGTGCCGACGAAGGAAGGCATACATGGATTAATACATACCTTAAACAATGCAAGCAATCGTATGTGAACACATTTCAGGCACTCAACCTGGTAGGGAGTGTCAGTCTGTGCTACCTAGAACCTGTTATTTATGATACCTACCCACCAATTATGGACGCAGCCAATTAGTATCAGTTGCGACCGAGATCAAGGTGGAAGGTGCAGGTCCATCGCATCATTGGCTTCCTGAGCCGAGTGTGCACGCCCCAATCCCAACCGCACATGCACAAAGCAAGCATGGTGGAATGACAGGCTTCACCCATGGCCCACCGACGCATTAGCTTCACCTGCGTACAGTGCATGCGTGTAGGAGAAGCAAGATGGCGGCCAGATGGACAGAAAGCCATCCGAACGGCCAAGCCATCAGAAGCTGCCGTGGATTGCCAAATGTGTGCCGGGCAGACTGGGTGTGAGACCCAGGTGGGCCCACCAAGTAAACACTGTGATCTTGAAATAAGGGACCTAGTGATATCCTATGTTAAGGATAACATAGGATATCATTAGGTCCCTTATTTCAAGATCATTCCGCCATTTTTTATTCTGTATTTTTTAATATATGTATGTTACCAATAAAACATTTATACTTTTCTATCTATACGAATCCGAGTGCCTTAAAAGTCCAGTTAAGGGTTAATTCTCTTTTCTGTCTAGATATTTGGATGCGGCACATTTCAGAGACATTCTCCAACAATAAATATTCTAGAGAGAGGGAGGAACACTGGTAGACAAATTGGCATTCATGTTCCCCAAGCCGCAGCATATTATCAATTTGTCTCCAGTGGTAATGATGAATATGGAGATGATGACGATGAGGTCACTGATGCTACTTGGGTGCCAGATAGAGCAAAGGAAGAAACTGAAGATGAGGCAGCACAACCCCAA
Organism: Lithobates clamitans; assembly: GCA_037952925.1. NCBI lineage: Eukaryota > Metazoa > Chordata > Amphibia > Anura > Ranidae > Lithobates > Lithobates clamitans. Next base: position 753,148 of record JBBGZY010001215.1, read on the forward strand.
GGAGCCCAACATCAAGAAAAAGTAGAGAGTGGCCACCCTATTCCCTCAAATTCTGCAGCTGTTATCTCCCGACCCACTCCCCACAGCTCAGCTGTCTGGGCCTTTTTCAGCACATCTGCAGCAGCTCACACTGTTGCTATCTGCAAACTGTGTCTCAGGCACAAGGCACATCAAATGTGGCAAAAACACCAACCATTTGCATATCATTGCAATTTTTTTTGCCTTCATCAAGAGCACCTCTATAGGGTTACGGTGGGAAGGCGCCCCCAACACCCAAAGAGTAATTTTTCTGCACCTTTTTGACAGGTGCATATTATTGCAATTTTTTTACAGCAAGGCCAATTTTTGCTTTCATCAAGAGTACCTCTATAGGGTTACGGTGGGAAGGTGCCACCAACACCCAAAGACCACTTTTTACGCACCCCTTACTTCTATACAAAGTCAAAGTGACACCAGAATGTATCCAAAAAATCTCTAATCTTGTTCCCAGTGCACTACATTGTGGCCTCAACATACACACTGGCCCCCCAGCTGTTGCTGAGCAAAATAAAAGCAGCTTGCAGGAAAAAAGGTAATTTTTTGGCTTTATAAATGCAATTATTGCTGCAGAAGATTCTAGACATGGTACAGATCTGCCACTTTACAGGTAGAATATTGAATTTTTAGGCTTTACCTTTAAAAATCAAAAAATCACTGCTCATTTAACCGCTTGCCAACTGGCTCACGCCAATATACGTCGGCAGAAGAGCACATACAGGCAGATTAACGTACCTGTAGGTTGCCCTTTGAGAAGCGGTTTGTGCGTGCCGCGACCTCCGTGAGTGTGATTGTGGGTCATGCGGACCCAATGTCCACGGGGATACCCACGATCGTCTCACCGAGAGGCTGAACGGGGAAATGCTAATATAAACAAGGATTTCCCCATTCTGCCTAGTGACAGGACACTGATCACAGCTCCCTGTAATCAGGAGCGGTGATCAGTGTCGTGTCACACATAGTCACGCCCCCCCAACAGTTAGAATCACTCCCTAGGACACACTTAACCCCTACACTGCCCCCTAGTGGTTAACCCCTTCACTGCCAGTTACATTTACACAGTAATCAATGCATTTTTAATTGCACTGATCGCTGTATAAATGTGATTGGTCCCAAAATCACGCCAAAAGTGTAAATGATTAATAAAAATGCCATAAAACTATCCCCTATTTTGTAGACGCTATAACTTTTGCGCAACCCAATCAATTTTTTTAGGATATTTAAGTAAAAAATTTAAGTAAAAAATAATTAGTTTTTTTCAAAATTGTCGCTATTTTTTTGCTTATAGCGCAAAAAATAAAAACCGCAGAGGTGATCAAATACCACCAAAAGAAAGCTCTATATGTGGGGGAAAAAAGGACGTCAATTTTGTTTGGGAGCCACGTCACACAACACAACTGTGCAATTGTCAGTTAAAGCGACGCAGCGCCGAATCGCAAAAAGTGCTCTGGTCTTTGGGCAGCCAAATGGTCCGGTGCTTAAGTGGTTAAAAATGACGTTTTTCACAAATTTTTTTTTTATTGATAAATGTCCCCCATGGCAGGACCCGGACCCCTATAACCATTGTATGCCCAATTACTTGCATATAAGCCTTCAAAATGGGCGCTTTTGATTTTTGACGTTTAGGTCCCATTGACTTTAATGGAGTTCATTATTCGGGTCCGAACTTTTGCGGTGTTCGGAAGTTCTGGTGCGAACCAAACAGGGGTCAGTTCGGCCCATCCCTATTTCCCACTTGCCTCTCACGCACTCACGTATCGGCTTGTTTTTAACTGATAAGTTAAGAAAAAATGTGTTTGCAGAAGATAGATTCACCTGCAGAATATTGATGTCAAACTTGATGGAGGTGTAGCCTGCATTTCACTGGCTAGAGAGGTATTCACAGATGTTGATGGTGGTTTGTATGATCAAAATAGGATTAATAACTGTATCTAAGGGAAGAAGCTAAACATTATGGGCTATAGGTACACTCTCCCCCTCCCCTCCCCCTTGCCCCCCCCTTTCCCCCTCTCCCTCCTTTTCCTTCCCTCTCCCCTCCTCCTTTCCTCCCCCTATCTTTCCTCCCTTCTCTTCCCTCTTCCCGTGTACCTATAGTTTAGCTTCTTCTCTTAGATACAGTTATTAATCCTATTTTGATCATACAAACCACCATCAACAACTGGTAATACCTCTCTAGCCAGTGAGGCGCTAAGCTAATCCCCACGTGCTCCCCAGGCTACACCTCCATCAAGCTCCATCAAGATTCTGCTGGTGAATCTATCTTCTACAAACACATTTTTTCTTTTCTTTGGGTGTATGAAATTTATATGCCTATATTTATATATTCAACATATGAGTCATAGATACTGCATGTTTTTTTCATGTTTATTTCTTCCTCCTGCCTCCCTTTCTCCCCCCTCCACTTGGGTTTTGTCACAGTGTATAAAACAGGTCTCATCATACCTATTTTATTTACTACATTATTGGATCATAACCTCAATCGTAATTTACTATTGGCAATATGTATAATTAGTTAATATGCAGTAAATATTGCTGTTGTTAATAATATATACCTATGCATTATCTTTACAGTGTATATAGATATATATAAAAATTATCCTATAGCCTGAGGCTCTGATGAAGTGAGTCATCCCGCGAAATGCAAAGGCCAACTTTACAGATTCCTCAACCTGGATAACAACACCCTGGATAAGTTATACTGCAACAGTGTTTTTAATTTGTGTGTTTTTCAATATTTAAATTTTTCTTGATTGGTGTATTTTTCTTACAAACCCTACATGATACATGTAAAGTGCCACCCATCCCTGCTCCAATTTTTGTCTTAGCACAACATTACTGCAACATCAGGTTGTTAAAAACAAATCATTGCTGTCAAGGTAATAAGGCAGGTAGACGCCTTGTACATCAAATGAAGGAAAAATTGGCTTGGGCAAATGTGAAACACACTGTTACAGGTAATCAATAATACAATTCGAAGAAGATCTTTGATGAATTTAGTGAACACTATCGCAATTTGTATAATTTGAGGGAGGATAACTACACCGTCCCACCACCCCCAGAGACGATAGCTAACTTTTTAAATTCAATCTCTTTACCCAAAGTATCTGAAGAGGATCTTTCCACTTTTAACAACCCTTTCACAATCAAAGAAATATGTGACACTATGCAGGATTTTCCACCTAATAAATCACCTGGACCAGACAGATTCTTATATGAATACTATAAACTCTTCTCCGCTATGCTACTTCCACACTTGCAGAAGGTCTTTCATGCAGCTGTGGCTTGCATGCCTCCTGCCTAAATTGATTGAACCTGACCAAATGGGATTTGTCCCAGGGAGACAGGCCTCTGATGTCACAAGGTGCATTGTGATTTCTTCTTTACCATGCGGAAGTTTCGATTACACCTTCTTTGGTTCTTATTCTAATGGCAGAGAAGGCTTTTAAACTAACACACTGGGGTTACCTAACAATGGTATTGCATAAACTTGGTTTGCAAGGAGGAATTCATGCTGCCATTTCTGCCTTGTATACATACCCCTTAGCTTATGTGTTAATAATGGAAGGAGTCTTCACAGACAGAATCACATTTACTAATGGTACCAGGCAGCGATGTCTCCTATAACCTTTAATATTCACACTTTTGATGGAACCTCTGGCTGAGAAACTCCACTTCCATGTGCATATTGAGAGAATACAGGTCCAAGATGAGTCACATGTTATAAAGTTGTTTGCTGATGATGTGATTTTGAATTTATCCAATCCAGATGTATTACTACCCAAGACATATGAAATATTACAACAATTTAACATTTCTTACTACAAAATCAACCCTTTAAAATAAAGCATTTTGGGTGTCATTATACCTATGGAACTGTGAAATGCCTTACAGACTTCTTTTCCATTCACTTGGGCTCAAGGCTCGTTAAAGTACTTGGGAATAACCTTTACTTCCCCTACCTCTGATCTAAGGTTATTTTTACTTCTCTAATAGCCAAAGTCGATACGGAGCTGAAGAGGATGGGGATATTTTTTTTCTCATGGATGGGAGCAGGGTGCTCCCACAGTATCCTGATCAGACATAGAAAGGCGGGAGTATGGGAATCCTTGTTCTTAATGACTACCACGCCACAACCACCCAGGACCAAATAGAATTCTAGTTTTATCCTCTACCTTCTAAAGTGTGGACAATACTGGAGCAGTCTTTTGTATCTTCCAGAAATAATAAATGCATGGTATTGATCCCACCTCACCCCTTAATAAAGCCTTGTAAAGACACCCAATTATAGCAGCTACACTAAAGATTTAGAGATATTTTCTTAACATCAGTGGTACACTTCCAAAGCCTTCAACAGTTCCAATACCCTTATGCTGTGTACATACGGGCGGAATTTTCGACCGGACTGGTCCAACGGGATGAATCCATCTGACAATCTGACTGTGTGTGGGCTTCATCGGACCTGCAGCGGACTTTTTCGGTTGAAAATCAGATGAACTTTAGATTTGGAACATGTTTCATATATTTCCGACGGACTCTAGTCCAGTTGAAAAATCCGCTTATCTGTATGCTAGTCTGATGGATGAAACTGACGCTAGGGCAGCTATTGGCTACTGGCTATCAACTTCCTTATTTTAGTCCGGTCATACGTCATCACGTACGAATCCGTCGGACTTTGGTATGATCATGTGTAGGCAAGTCAGTTCGTTCGAAAGTCCATCGGATGTCCGTCAAAAGTCCGTTGAAAGTCTGTCGGAAAGAGCGTCAGACCTTTGATGCTGAAAAGTCTGCCCGTGTGTACACGGAATTAGACATTTTTAATGTCTTCCTACCGGGAGGTCTCCCTTAAAAATTGGGTGCAAAAGTGGTGTAGTGGATAGCACTCTCGCCTAGCAGTAAGAATCCCAACCATGACACTACCTGCCTCGAGTTTGCATGTTCTCCCTGTGCCTGCGTGGGTTTCCTCCGGGTACTCCGGTTTCCTCCGACACTCCAAAGACATGCTGGTAGGTTAATTGGCTTCTGTCCAAAAATTGGCCCTAATATATGAATGTGAGTTTGGGGACCTTGGATTGTGCGCTCCTTGAGGGTAGGGATAGTGAGTGTGCGATGTATGTGTGGAGCGATGTGTAAAATTGACGGCGCTATATGGGTACCTTAAATAAAAAAGGGATAATTGTAGACACGCACACTCACTCAGGTTGAACTGGATGGACTGGTGTCTTTATTCAACCTTACTAACTATGTAACTATGTGACATGATGCCCTTTGCAGACCTAATGGAAGAAAGTACATTGATTTCCTTTTCCACTCTTATAACAAAGTACTTTGTTTCCCCAAATGACTACCTGACATATGCCTCATTAGCCTTGTATCTAAATCAAAACTCTGTACCTAATCTGGTCCTACAGAACCAGTTTGTCTGATTCCTCTAAATACAAATGCATTTCTCTTTTCTATTCATATTTCCAGTCCAAGCTAATTTTCGCAAAAAACACTCCTTTACAAAAATGGGAAGTGGAATTGAAAGTCTCTGCTACTAATGAACAATGAAAAAAAGCCATTTCTAACAACTATTCCTTTTCAAAATGTGTAAATCATTGGGAGATGCCCCCAAAAATCCACCTTAAGTGGTATTTTACCCTGTACTCTATAGCTAAACTTTCAAAGACCTGTGCTAACCTCGGTTGGAAAGGATGTGGGCATCATATGGTTGCGCTTACACATTCGTAGCTATTGGAAAGTAGTGTATAGGTTGATTTATAAGGTGACAGGAGTAATCAGTAAAGCTGACAAAGCCCAGGCCCTTTTAAGTGTCAATATGGACCATTTTCCACTTTTGGTACAACCTTTATCCCTTAACATTTTATTTGAAGCCCACCTTACTATAGTTAAAGATGGCACTATATAAAGATGGCACTTCTGAGAAATTCCATCTTAGATGGGTACTGTGAAAACCTTCAGGCATATCTCTTGAACAGTGAAGTATCTAACCATTCTTCTTGTTTCTGTGTTTCTGTTGCTCTCTTTGACGCTTGTGAAAAATCCATAGGGTACTGTTTATGATGTAGAAGTTGGTTATGCTATCTTCATGGGATCGGTTCTTTGTGATGTATATAACTGTCATGTATCAGAAATTCTCTTGGCTAACCTTTGTTATTTTCCATGTTGCTTCCCAATGGACAATGTTGGTCAATGCTTGTAAATTTCTTTCAGCTAGAATTCAATAAAAAATGTTTGCAAGAAAAAAGAAATTTAAGTATGTATTAATAAATACAGAGCTGCATTATTTGTATTTTTTATACAGTATTTGCCTGGAGTTTAGCTTTTAGACAACTCTGTCATGAAAAAGTTCAGAAAACAGACATATCTTGGAAAGAAGATTGTGAATACTTACCTGTACTGCTTTCCGTGCAGCCAGAACACTAGTGTGTTCAACAGAAATCCTGACATCCACAACCGATTCTCTCCCCTTAATCCCCCTACAGCTCTCACTGGTTCCTCCTGATGAGCTCCATTTTACTATTGTCTCCTGAGGTGATGTAGAGGTGAGCAGGAGAAACTATAGTATTTAAGAGCTGCAGAGGACCCAGTAAACTAACATTCTATTTAGGCAACCCAGACAGAGGGAAAAGTTAGTATATGGAGTTGTCTTTTCCAGATATGCCAGCTTGCGGTAATCTTTTCGTGGCAGAGTTTCTTTAAATGCATTGCTCTTCAGAATAGAGTTTACTAGTTAAGACTATAAAATCCCTGTGTATCTCCTTAGCCTGAAAACCACATTTTGCAAATTTCTCACCAAGTTGATGGTGGTCTAAGCACAATCGCAGTGTGAAAAGACCTCTGATCCTATTAAACAAGAGGCTTTTCTTTCTTATGGCAGCATCAGAGCATATTCCTTTGACTCCCAGACTGAAATTATTCAGCACTCATGACCTTAGGGAAAGAATTTGGAAGCTGCAGTTTAATCATAGGCATGAAACAATTCTGTGTAGTTACAGAAAGGTAATTTTTATTGGGGAAAAGGCAAGACTGTTCAGCTATTCATGCAAGTGATATATTTTTAATTGAAAATCCCATTGCACAAATATCTAACTGAGCTGATGAACGCTGCATAATCTCAGTATGCAAGTTAATGAAAAATAGTTTGATCCAGTCAGATATGCGGCATATTTTGGAAGACATTATTCTCAGTTGACAGGATTGCAGGTATAAAATCGCTGCCATGAAATACTCTCATGTGATGATAGTCAAAGTATAGTTAAAGGCTACACGATTAAGATTTAGGATTACATATTCCTCACAGGTAACACTGATATGAACAGTGATTTGACCAAATCTACTCTGTAACTGTTGAATAATTGACAACATTTGAGGTGCGGATGGCTCTCCAAGAATTCTGTTGATTGCAGAAGTAATTATAGAGTTATGATATATCTAATTTACTGAAAATGAACATTTACAATTAAAAAATATATCCTTTTTATGTTTCAATCATTTAGTCTTCATGCATTCGTTTTGCATTACCTTGTAAAGTCTGTGTATTTATAAACATTCACTTAGTTGGAATATATTTTAACACTTGTTTACTGCAAAAAATAACACAGTGATTTTAAGCCAGTGTTAAACCAAGCAAGTGCTATGACACAGATGTTGCATTAAACATGAGTGTATCCCCTATGGTTTTAGTGCTACAATTTTCTTTATATATATTTAATTTTTTAACTAATGCATTTCCTACTGTGATACAATACAAGCCTGCAAGAAAGTTAAACCCACCAAAGAGGTGTCCAGGAAAAATTCTGTAAATGTAGTTTCACTAAACTGCATGTTTTCTTTATTTTTGATACTATTTTCCTCTAATTAGTCTGACTTTAGGTAGTCATTGTTGATATTATCACTATTAATAATAATAATAATAATAATGATAATAAAAATAATAGCAATATTATAATATTAATACTAATATGAGTTAAAAGTATATCTAGAGAAAATATGATTTAAAGTGATTCTAAAGGCTGTCATATATATATATATACACATATTATTATTATTATTATTATTCAGGATTTATATAGCGCCAACAGTTTATATATATATATATATTTTTTTTTTTGGTTTTGCACAGAACAGCCCCTATCCTCTTATTTTTGGTTCCCCCTGCTGGTGGTCCTGGCTCATTCCCCCGCTAAGTGCCGAAATAGCAAGCCTCTTGCTATGAGGGCACTCAAGCAGGCTCGCTTCTGAGCCACACTCCTGTGAATGGACATTGTCCATTCACACACAGAGCATGGCTCAGACCCGCCCCACTCTCTCCTCATTGGCTCATTGGCTGTGATTGACAGAAGCAGGAGCCAATGGCTGTGTGAGCCATTAAGGAGAGAGAGACCCAAGAGAGCCGCTGCTCTCATGCACATCACTGGATCGAGATGGGGCTCAGGTAAATATAAAGGAGGGGAGGAGCTGTATCCAGAAGATTTTTTATCCTTAATGCATAGAATGCACTTTAATAGCAAATTGAGCCAAGATAAAACCCTGGATTACATCTTATAATTCCTGAAATCCAGACCTGACTCAGGAATGTCGTTGTCAGTGCAGAGGCTAAAGCACTTTTGATTTAAGGCCCTGTCTTTATTCAACGCATACACTATATTACCAAAAGTATTGGGACACCTGCCTTTATAAGCAAATTAATTTTAATGACATTCCAGTCTTATGCCTCGTACACACGGTCGGATTTTCCAATGGAAAATGTCCGATCGGAGCATGTTGTTGGAAATTCCGACTGTGTGTGGGCTCCATCGGGCATTTTCCATCGGATTTTCCGACACACAAAGTTTGAGAGCAGGCTATATAATTTTCCGACAACAAAATCCGATTGCGTCAATTCCGACCGTGTGTGGCCAGTTCCGACGCACAAAGTGCCATGCATGCTCAGAAGAAATTCCGAGACGGAACAGCTCGGTCTGGTAAAATTAGCGTTTGGAATGGATACAGCACTTTCGTCAGGCTGCAATGTCAAAAATAGTTTAATACAGCGCACTCTCTTCTTCTTTATAATGTGAGAAGAATGAAGTAGTTTGGCTGCTCATATTCACACAGACTTCTCACAAACATATTTCTTTATTATTTATTGGGATTCCCTCAATATATTATGATTTGTCACATCTGCCCAAATTTGTTTTTGGTTGTTTGCAATTTTTTTTTGTTTTCTTGAAGGCTGGTTTTGTATTTTTTGGGGGTTTGTTTTGTTTTCAAGGCTGTGTTTTTCTTGTTGTTTTTTGTTGTGTTTTATGCCGCGTACACACGGTCGGACTTTTCTGCTACAAAAGTCCGACAGCCTGTCCGACATACTTCCGGCGTACCTTCGGCGGACTTGTGGCAGACTTTCTTACGAACGGACTTGCCCACACACGACCACACAAAAGTACGACAGCTTAGTACGCGGTGACGTACACCAAGTCCGACGAGACTATAAAACGGAAGTTCAATAGCCCGTACGACACCCTTTGGGCTCCTTCTGCTAATCTCGTGTTTATCTCGTGTTAGTAGAAGTTTGGTGAGAGACGATTCGCGCTTGTGAGACTCGTATTTTTCAGTTCGTTTTAACTGTTGTTCAGTCTGTGCTTGTGAGGTTTGTATCTGCTTTTCAGTGCGTTTGGTCAGTTGGCATTGAGAAATCTTTGTTTTATTGGCCGCTCGTTCCTGATTTTCAGGTCGTTCTTCACAGGCCTTGCTGTTCTTCAGTGCGTTCTGTTTAGTGCGTTCTGACCAGCCGACCGTTTTGAAGCCATGTTACCTGTACGTACTCGTCGTAGAGCTCGTGCATTGTATGTGCTTGGTGCTGTAGTTTATTCTTCAGCCCAAGACCAGTCCATGAACAGGGCGAGGAGGAGTTCATGGACCAAGAATTGGTTGCTTCAGCGTGACCAGTTCTGTCACATGCCTTTGCTCCGTGAGATCCGTGAGAATAATCCTGAGGATTTCAGGAACTTTCTCTGGATGACGGACCCCGTTTTTGACCGTTTGGTGGCTTTGCTGACCCCCTATATCAGCAGGCAGGATACCTGCATGAGGCAAGCCATCACTCCGGAGCAGAGGCTGGTCGCTACCTTGCGGTATTTGGCCACAGGGAGAAGCCTGCAGGACCTTAAGTTCTCGACAGGCATCCCCCCCCAGGCTCTGGGGATCATTATCCCAGAGACCTGTTCTGCCATCATACAGGTCCTGCAGAAGGACTATATTAAGGTAAGATATTTTTCTTTTATTAGCATCACATGTTCTTTTATGTAATCTTTGATAATGTAATGTATTTCTTGCTTCAAACACTACTTCCCATCATTGCAATATAGTGTGAATGTCCCCTTTTTATCCTCACACATGCTGGAATTTTTTCCTGTTATTTTTTGTCATGCATGTATAGTTTCCTTCAATAACCTTCCCAGCATGAAGTGATGGGAACATATCCACCTAGTCTACTCATTTTGAATGTATTTTGTTGGAGTGTATTTAGTGTGCTTATAATTAGCAATTAGCTAGATTTCACAACCCCCCCCCCACCTGAACTCACTCCAAATAGTGTGCTGCTAATTAGCAATTAGCTAGATTTCACAACCCCCCCCCCCACCTGAACTCACTCCAAATAGTGTGCTGCTAATTAGCAATTAGCTAGATTTCACAACCCCCCCACCCCCACCCTTGTTAAAATTTGCTTGAATGTTCTGTGGTGTTGATTTGTCTAAAGCAAATCTATGTTGCACTTTGCAAAATGCATGTGCACTCTACAAGTGCATTTGTTCCAGTGCTTTAGTAAATGAGCAGAAGCTCTGCTGATTTCCATCATCAAATCATATGCAAGCCTCAAAGTGTTTTCATTATTTGCCCTTGCCTGTGATTGTGTACTCCTTGCAACATGAATGCCTTTTGACATTACCTCATTTACTGTAAGCTGGTTAGCAACTGCACCTGCAGAGTGCGACAACTGCAGTCTTGTAGCCTTTTTAGTCCCTAAATTCCTGCGTGTCGTTAAAGTAATTTTTTTTAGGGATTTCACAACCCCCTAAAATGTAATCAATGTTCTATCAGAGGGGGTGAGCAATCTGATAAGTGTGCCTTTTTCCATATTAGTTATTCCAGAAGAATTAAATTATTGAATGTTATACTGATGCTGGGGAATAATGTTTTTAATTGTCTAATTTTCTTGCAATGTTAGCTTCCAAATTAATTGATTTTGGTTTTCTTGTTTGATTCCCCAGTTTCCTTCAACGCCACAGGAATGGCAGACTGTGGCATCCCATTTTGCCAGCCGTTGGGACTTTCCCAATTGTGGAGGGGCTATAGATGGGAAACATGTCCACATTGTGCCACCACCCCATTCGGGGTCATATTATTTTAATTATAAGGGGTTCCACAGTATTGTTTTAATGGCGGTGGTGTCGGCACACTATGATTTTTTATATGTGGACGTGGGGAAGAATGGTCGGATGTCGGATGGAGGAGTATTTGCCCAGACGGAGTTCTGCCAGCGTCTCCAGAGTGGTGGCCTGGGATTGCCACCTGATGAGGATAACGTGGAAGGACTCCCCTTTGTCTTCATTGCCGATGAAGCCTTCGCTCTGAGCAAGCACCTCATGAGGCCATTCCCCCAAAGAACCCTCACCCCGGAGAGGAGGGTTTTTAATTACTGGCTGGCCAGAGCTAGAAGAGTGGTTGAGAATGCGTTTGGAATTCTGGCCAGCCGGTTCCGCCTGTTTCAAACAGCCATTAATTTGGCGGAATACAAACTTAATTTTATCATTTTATCGTGCTGCATTCTGCACA